>PJEM01005963.1:0-91940 GCA_004023845.1 Helogale parvula
TCCCCTGTTAGGTTTCTCCTGTTAGACCTATGAGTGAAAACATATGGTATCTGTCCTCCGTCTGACTTATCTCGCTTAGCATGACACCCTTGAGGTCCATCCGCTTTGCTACAAATGGCCATATATCATTCTTTCTCATTGCCATGTAGTACTCCATTGTATATATATACCACATCTTCTTGATCCATTCATCAGTTGATGGACATTTAGGCTCTTTCCATAATTTGGCTACTGTTGACAGTGCTGCTATGAACATTGGGGTACATGTGCTCCTATGCATCAGCACTCCTGTGTCCCTTGGGTAGATCCCCAGCAGTGCTATTTCTGGGTCATAGGGGAATTCTATCGATAGTTTTTTGAGGAACCTCCACACTGTTTTCCAGAGCGGCTGCACCAGTTTACATTCCCACCAACAGTGTAGGAGGTGCCCGTCTCTCCACACCCTCGCCAGCATCTATAGTCTCTTGATTTGTTCATTTTAGCCACTCTGACTGGTGTGAGGTGGTATCTCAGTGTGGTTTTGATTCGTATTTCCCTGATGATGAGTGATGCTGAGCATCGTTTCATGTGCCTGTTGGCCATCTGGATGTCCTCAATATATGTGTACTTTAAACAGTGTCTAACATGTAGAAGATATTTTCTATTAATAATAACTCAGTATTAACTCTTAAAGAAAGTGCTGATAGAAACTCTTCAAAAAAAACAACAATAAACAATTTAAAAAATTAAAATAAAAAACTCTTCAAAAATTGCCTCTTTGGGGATGCGGAGAAAGAGGATCTCTGTGGCACTGCTGGTCTGTGGCACACTGGCGCAGCCGCTCTGGAAAACAGTATGGAGGTTCCTCAAAAAATTAAAAATAAACTACCCTACGACCCAGCAAGTGCACTACTAGGTATTTATCCAAGGGACACAGGTGGGCTGTTTCAAAGGGGCACCTGCACCCCAATGTTTACAGCGGCACCATCAACAATAGCCAAAGTACGGAAAGAGCCCATGTGTCCATCGACGAATGACTGGATAGAGAAGATGTGGTATATACACAATGGAGTATTACTCGGCAATCAAAAAGAATGAAACCGTGGCATTTGCAACTACGTGGTAGGAACTAGAGAGTATCATGCTAAGCAAAATTAGTCAGAGAAAGACAAGTATCATATGACTTCACTCATATGAGGACTTTAAGACACAGAACAGAAGAACATAATGGAAGAGAAGCAAACATAACATAAAAACAGGGAGGGGGACAAACACATAAGAGACTCTTAACTATGGAGAACAAACAGAGGGTTCTGGAGGGGCTGTGGGAGGGGGATGGGCTCAGTGGGTGAGGGGCATGAAGGAACCCACTCCTGAAATCATTGTTGCACTGTATGCTAACTAACTTGGATGTAAATTTAAAAAATAATAAAAACATTAGACAAAATAATAAATAAATAAACTGCCTCTTTGGTAGGCAGGCTTCAAATCTAATATTTGGAAAATCCTAAGAATTGAACAAAAATTTAGTGTGTTGAACTCACATAAAATACATAGTAATTTAATTTTTTTTAAATTTTTTTAATGTTTTATTTGTTTTTGAGACAGAGAGAGACAGAGCATGAGCAGGGAGGGGCAGAGAGAGAGGGAGACACAGAATTGGAAGCAGGCTCCAGGCTCTGAGCTGTCAGCACAGAGCCCGACGTGGGGCTTGAACCCACGAATGACCTGAACTGAAGTCGGAGGCTCAACCCACCCAGCCACCCAGGTGCCCCAAATACATAGTAATATTAAAAGTTCTCTGATTCCTAGAATTTTCTGTTAAAAATACAAGCTAATGAAGATTTTTGTCACAACAGAAACTAATCCATCACACATATTAGGAATATGTTTGCAATAGAGCTTGCGGCTCTCCAGTATAGAAAGTCCACAGCACTGCTAACACGTGCTGGTGGCCTGCGAAAGGGAGAGGCTGAGGCTGGGGCTTGCAGAGCCCCCGGGCGGTGTGGTGTGGACATTGGCGGCGGCACGTGGGGTCCTTGCTTGGCAGGATCCGGCTTGTGTTTACAGAGTTTGCACAAGCCTCAGGGTTTTGGCTAAGGCCAAATCAGCAAGTGGGAGGAGGGTTTCTAACTTCTGGAAGCATCTGCCTTCTAGTAGATAATGATAAGTGTAACTGCTGCCTTAGTATCATCAGAAGGCCACCAGGCACACGACGAGAAGGTGACAAGTGTGCCGGTGCTGGGGAAGATTGCCTTGGCTCCAAAAACTGTAAGTGACTGTCTAGTTGAGAGTGGAGAGGGAAATCTTTGTGAAACGTTGTCTATAAAACGTCAGAAATAAGATTGTAGGGAAAGACATCCACACTTTCCTCACGGCCCAAACATAATTGTCAAAAAACGGGCTTTTTAAGATCAGTGAGGCAGCTTCTCAGCGGTCCTGCAGCTAGCTTGTTAAGTCTGAAAGGTAGAATCATGAATGTCACCGATGTGAACTAATCAGGCATCTCATGATTCACTGCCCAGAGTGATGGGACATCTCAGCGAGTATCAAATGAGTCCGTGTGTTGCTGTCAGCTGGTACCCAGAATAAGCGTGCAGAGCTCCCCGCTTCTCCGAATTACAAATGGAGGGGGCGCCTGGGGGGCTCAGTCGGTTAAGCGGCCGGCTTTGGCTCAGGTCACGATCTCGAGTTCTTGAGTTCGAGCCCCACATCAGGCTGTGTACTGACAGCTCAGAACCCGGAGCCTGCTTCGGATTCTGTGTCTCCTTCTCTCTCTGCCCTTCCCCTGTTCGTGCTCTGTGTCTCTCTGTCTCTCAAAAAAGAAAACAAAACATTAAAAGAATTAAGGAAAAAAACCCACCAATGTAATAAAACCATAAGAATCGTTAGTGAAAAGCACCGCTGCCATCCAGTGGCCCCTTGCCAGCTTCTGTTCATCAGGGAGTGGCTCATGAGAGCCGCAGGGGCGCTGGCGCCCTCAGGGCTCTACAGGGGGAGCAGGGAAGCGAGGGGAGCTGCCTCTGGGACTCCTGCTCCTGGAGCTCGCCCTGCCATGTGGCGTGTTCTCAGGCACCAGTGGCTCCAGGAAGGTGATGAGTTTTTGCATCCACTTATTTTTTTAAACGCTTTTTACTTTTTAATGACCACTGTCATGTGACCAGTTTGGAACTGTACAGTTCCCGTTGTACAGTGGGAGAGATAGGCAGACAGGCTCCACATCTGAGCTGTTACCCATGAGTCTGTGACTTTGGACAAAACATTTTATACGATTTACCTTGTCAGAAAATTTTTGCGTTTTCTTTTTGTTTAAAGAATATCAGAATTGGGGTGCCTGGGTGACACGGTTAAGCGTCCAACTCTTGATTTTAACTTGGGTCATGATCTAACAGTTTGTGAGATTGAGCCCCATGTTGGGTCCTGTGCTGACCGTGTGGAGCCTGCTTGGGATTCTTCCTCCCTCTCTCTCTCTGCTCCCCTCCCCCCACCTTTTTTTTTAGAGACAGAGGGAGACAGTTCAAGCAGGGGAGGGTCAGAGAGAGGGAGACACAGAATCGGAAGCAGGCTCCAGGCTCTGAGCTGTCAGCACAGAGCCCGATGCGGGGCTTGAACCCACGAACCGTGAGATCATGACCTGAGCCGAAGCAGGACGCCCAACTGACTGAACCACCCAGACACCCCTGTTCCCCTCCCTCTTGTCTGCCCTCTCTCTCAAAATAAATAAATAAACTTAAAAAAAAGAATATTGAGGCATTTGGGTGGCTCAGTTGGTTAAGCGTCTGACTTTGGCTCAGGTCATGATTTCATAGTTTGTGGGTTCAAGCCCTGTGTCGGGCTCTGTGCTGACAGCTCAGAGCCCGGGGCATGCTTTGGATTCTGTTTCTCTCTCTCTGTCCCTCATCCACTCAAGCTCTCTGCCTCTCTCTCAAAATAAATAATTATTTTTTAAAAAATAAGGAAAATCTTTCTTTTTTAAAATTTTTTTAATGTTTTTTTTATTTATTTTTGAGAGACAAAGAGAGACAGCATGAGCAGGGGAGGGTCAGAGAGAGACGGAGATACAGAATCTGAAGCAGGCTCCAGGCTCTGAGCTGTCAGCACAGAGCCCAACATGGGTTTCGAACCCATGAACCATGAGATCATGACCTGATCTGAAGCCGGATGCTTAAGTGACTGAGCCACCCAGGTGCCCTGGAAAACCTTTCTTAAAAAATAAAGAATATCAAAATGAATTGCTTTAATTGGAAGTTACACTCTCTGCTCAGTAGTAACCCCCTGGGGGCAGGAACTATTTCTGTGTTCCCTGTAGTTCCCTGCGTGTGATATGAAAACCCAGTGGGGAAAACATTACTCACCTACCAGGGTTGTGATGATTAGTGAAATTATTCGTAATATAGCCACCTGGGGGCTGGGCACAGGGGCTCAGCAAAGGTTGGTTCATTGCTTTCCTACATGAAAGTTCCAAAACATAGTTGAAATCTGTTATTAATTTTAAAATGATACTAACAAGGGCATCTGGGCAGCTCAGTTGGTTGAACCTCTGACTTCAGCTCAGGTCATGAGCTAATGTCTTGTGGGTTCAATCCCTGCATTGGGTTCGCTGCTGTCAGCGTGGAGCCTGCTTTGGATCCGCTGTTTCAAAAATAAATAAACATTAGAAAAAATTTAGTGATGCTAACATTTTTTAACTACCTTTACGTCTCAAAACAGGATTTTCACTTGAGTATGTTTCTTTTTTTTTTAAGATTTTTTTTTTATGTCTTTATTTTTATTTTTTTGAGAGAGACAGTGAGCAGGGGAGGGGCAAAGAGAGAGGGAGACACAGAATCCGAGGCAGGCTCCAGGCTCTGAGCTGTCAGCACAGAGCCCGACGCAGGGCTCGAACCCATGGACTGTGAGATCATGACCTGAGCTAAAGTTGGATGCTTAACCGACTGAGCCACCCAGGCGCCCCTTAAAGAGTATGTTTCTTTTTTTTTTTAATTTTTTTTTTTTTTTTGAGAGACAGAGAGAGACAGCGCGAGCAGGGGAGGGTCAGAGAGAGAGGGAGACACAGAATTCGAAGCAGGCTCCAGGCTCTGAGCTGTCAACACAGAGCCCGACGCGGGGCTCAAACCCACAAACCGTGAGATCATGACCTGAGCCAAAGCTGGACACTTAACTGACTGAGCCACCCGGGCGCCCCTATAGGCATGTATATATCTTTTCAAATTAGTGTTTTTGTTTACTTTGGGTAACAGAATTACTGGATGATACGGTAATTTTATTTTTAATTTTTTGAGAGACCTCCATACTGTTTTCCACTATGGCTGTACCAGTTTGCATTCCCACCAGTAGTGCACGAGGGTTCCTTTCTCTCCATATCCTCACCAGCATTTGCTTTTTTCTCATTGGTTTTCTTTGCTTTTTGTTTGTTTTTGATTTTTTTTTTTAGCCGTTCTGACAGTTGTGAAGTGATATCTCCTTGTGGTTTTGCTTTGCATTTCCCTGATGACCAGTGAGGTTGAGCATCTTTTCATGTGTCTGTTGGCCATCTTTATGCCTTCTTTGGAAAAAAAAATGTCTGTTCATGCCCCTGCCCGTTTTTTAAATTGGATTATTTGGGTTTTTTTGGTGTCGAGTTGTAGGAATTCTTTATTAACCCTGTATTGGATACATCATTTGCAGGTGTCTTCTCCCATTCAGTAGGTTGTCTTTTAGTTTTGCTGATTATTTCCCTTGCTGTGCAGAAGCTTTTTATTTTGCTGTCATCCCAATAGTGTATTTTTGCTTTTGTTTCCCTTGCCAGAGGAGGCACAGCTAGGAAAATGTTTCAGATGTCAAAAGATTGCTGCCTGTGTTCTCTTCTAGGAATCTTGTCTGTCTCCTCATTCACCTGTTGAGGAGCAGTGAGGTCGTTTCTAGTGTTGAACTGTCACGTGTAAAGCCGCCATGAACATGTTTCCGAGTGTTTGTACCGGTACATTCAGAACTAAAGTCACAGGTTTCACGCAACTTTTAATGCCGGGTTTTCTCCTGTTCTTACTGCAGAAGGTGATTGGGTGGTACCGGTTCCGGCGGAACACGCAGCAGCAGATGTCCTACCGCGAGCAGGTGATCCACAAGCAGCTCACCCGCATCCTGGGCGTGCCCGACCTCGTCTTCCTGCTCTTCAGCTTCATCTCCACCGCCAACAACTCCACGCACGCTTTAGAATACGTTCTCTTTAGACCAAACCGAAGGTAACCAGAGAGTCCCCGCCAGCCTCACGTGCACGGGAAAGGCGTCGTGCACGTCACTGAGGTTTATGACTGAAAATGTGCGTATTACCGCGTCTTTAGAGAAAAGCTTTTGCGCTGCCTGGGGGGCTCCATTGGCTAAGCCTCCAAATTCGGCTCAGGTCGTGATCTCATAGTTCGGGGGTTTAAGCCGCGCATCAGGCTCTGTGCTGACAGCTGAGAACCTGGAGGCCGCTTCTGATTCCATGTCTCCCTCTCTCTCTGCCCATCCCCTTGCTCACGTGCTCCCTCGCTCTCAAAAATAAATAAGCATTAAAAAAAAAGCTTTTACAATTCTCTTTCAGCTAGTTTTCTTTGTAGTGAGAGAAGGTGTTTTCCTGTCAGTTGTATAAATTAAAATTGTTTTTGAGTCAAGAAGCATTAGCAAGATACGTTAATTATGCTTAGATTCTTACAGGAATAAACAGCTGGAAATCATCATTTGCTTCTCCAAAATCCGTCATGTACAAATACAGTCTGACCGCTCCGCAAGTCTGTAATTTTAAATCCGATTTCAAAGAGGAAATTGTAAAATTGAACCACCTGCTGGTTAATGAGGGTTTTGCATTGTGAACTTCGGACAGCACACACAAAACCGTGTGATTACTGTGTCTATCTGTACCAGAAAGGGTTCCTTCTGGAGATTCACTTGTAAACTCTATTGCATCTACATCAGTGAAAATAATTATTATTATGTAAAAAAAACTTCTTTTAATGTTTTTATTTATATTAGAGAGAGACAGAGCTTGAGCAGGGGAGGAGCAGAGAGAAGGACACAGAATTGGAAACAGGCTCCAGGCTCTGGGCTGTGAGCTGTGAACTGTCAGCACAGAACCTGATGTGGGGCTCAAACCCATGAATAGTGGGATCATGACCTGAGCCAAAGTCTGATGCTTACCAAGTGAGCCACCCAGGCACTGCTAAATGTTTGTTTATTTTTGAGAGAGAGAGAGCGAGCGAGCACCAGCAGGGGAGGGGCAGAGAGAGGGAGAAAGGATTCCAAGCAGATTCCTCACTGACAGCAGAGAGCCCGGGTAGGGCTCAAACTCACGAACGTCAGCTCATGACCTGAGGCCAGACTGGATGCTTGACTGACTGAGCTACCCCGGCATCCCTGTGAAGACAATTATTAGTTGTTAAATAGCCATGCAGGATTTTGTTAAGTAATCAGTGGGTGTTTCCTGAACTCTGGTAAACTTCCTCAACACTCTGCCGGTTGCTGTGGGGACACAGAGGAGGCATAAGACACGAACTCAGTTCTCAAAGGGCTCACAGTCGAGTTTCTACCGGTTCATACGCCCTTGGCTTGTGTGCGGAAGTAGGTGCTCCGTCAGACCTCCTGGCGTTTCATCAGTGCTGAGACTCCAGCTCCTATCGCCAGGACCCGTGGTTAAGGCAGAGCAGTGCCTTTAACACGCTCTCCCTCCTCCCTCCGCAGGTATAATCAGAGGATATCCCTTGCTATCCCCAATCTAGGCAACACTAGCCAGCAAGAGTACAAAGTGTCCTCAGTGCCAAATACGTCTCAGAGTTATGCCAAAGTTATCAAAGAGCATGGGTAAGTAGAGAGCAAAACGAATGTGTTTTCCTTTCTTCTGTGAACAGTGTGTAACGGATTCGTGGAGACCAGTGCAGTCAAGCTTGATGTGATTGAAATGGGAAAATGCAGCTGGGCCACCCTCTAGACCCCCCCCCCCCCACATGTCAGGATTTCACGCTTATCAGAAGGATAGTTTACTTGTACCAGTACTTTTGTTTTTAAACATTTGCCACAGTTTGGGGGGGGGCGGGGGAGTTGCAATTGATATAAAAGTTTCCAAAAAAATGTGTGTTTTTCTGAGGTTCCGAAAGCTAAATGTGGTCACTGAAAACTGTATAACATTTTATTATTTTTCAAGTCGTCCTGGTGACATGGGTTCTTTTCTCTTTCCTGTGAGTCTCGTGGCCTGAGCATTGGTGCTCAGACAGTCCCTTGGAACCATAGCGTGTCGGTAGTAGATTGAGATGGAAGTGATAGGAAGATGCTTTCCGGTCTTAGTGGCTGAAATAGTTCTGTGACGTCTTTCTCCTCTCTCCTAGTACTGACTTCTTTGACAAGGATGGAGTCATGAAGGACATCAGGGCGATTTATCAGGTGTATAACGCACTTCAGGAGAAAGTGCAGGTAACCCCTCGATTTACAGCCTTTTATCTTCTTCATAACGCCCGGTGCTTTGCATTCTTCTTTAATTTTTAATCGTCTCCAAACTGACAAATGAATCACGGTCCACAAGTCAGAATGTGCTTTCCCAAAATAACATCCGCTGTGTGGGGTAGTTACTCACGTCAGCCCGCCCAAGGCTGGCTCATTATGCGCCTGGAAGCAGAGTATCTGAAGTACAGTATTAATATTACTATTTTTTTAATGTTTATTTTTGAGAAAGAGACAGAGCATAAGCAGGGGAGGGGCAGAGAGAGAGGGAGACACAGAATCGGAAGCAGGCTCCAGGCTCTGAGCTGTCAGCACAGAGCCCGCCACAGAGCTGGAACTCCTAGATCTGCGAGTTCCCGACCTGAGCTGAAGTCCGACGCTCAACCGACCGAGCCACCCGGGCGCCCACTATTTTCAATGGGCGACCCCATTTACAACAGTGTTTTCGTGGGGGAGGCATATTCCGAGCTTAGAGGACTGCTGAGAACACAGCGGTCTCCATCGGGACACTCGGAGTTGGGGCCGCAGTTAAGGGCGCCCGGAACCGGTGCGGCCCGGCTCCTTCGCTGCGGTCCACTCACTGTGCCCCCAGCTGCCCCCACTGAGTGGGGGGCTCTCACTGGAGCCTCTTCATTTCTAGCCATTCATGTAACAAACCTTTACGGAAGCATCGCCTCCAAGGCAGTGATTGAGCTGGGTGCTGACAGCACTTTCCCACCGACTTTTCCCTGTCCCCAGGGTGTTCTTAGGAGCCATTTGCTCTAAACTTTAAGAACAGAAGTGGCTTTGAGAACAAGGGGCAGGTGGTGCAGCCGGCAAAGCTCCCCCAGGCCTGGAGGAAGGAGCCCCAGGAACAGAGGGGGGTGAAGGCAGCGGCTGGAAAGGAGGGAAGCACCCTGCTCAGCCCGGGGCTAGAGCCGAAGGCATGCGCGCCCAGTTCCGGTGCCAGTGTTCCCGCGGGGCCCTGGCCCGCCTAGCAGCCCGGGGAGCTTTGTACAGGCTCCCTGGTGACCGGCCTACTTTCTGGCAGTTTCTGGCATTTCTGCTATGGCAGGAACGTGCAGTGAAAAACAGCTTTTTGTCCTAAATTCATGACCGTGCTCTTTTCAGCCTGTCAGCACCTGTCTAGCCGACTCCAGAGCGGCTGCTCTGGCCTCACTGCCGCCCGGACGAGGCCGCTCCGCAGGGCCCGGGAGCGAGGCGCCGCCGGGGACAGCTAGGCCGCATAGGTGTCGCCGCCCTGGCCCGCCTGCTTGTCTGGGCTTTGGAGCTTCTTTTCCTTCCCGCTCTCCCTAACGATAGATCTTTTCTGTGAAATAAATCTTGGCAACATCTGATTTTTGATGGTTAGTTATAAATTAGAGTTGAAAGCATCTCACTTCTGTCCTATCTTTTGTTCGCCCTTTGTGTGCGAGACTGGTATCAAACACCCTTCTTCCGTTTCAATAAAAATGAACAATCGAGGGGCGCCTGGGTGGCTCAGTTGGTTAAGCATCCGACTTCGGCTTGGGTCATTATCTCACGGTTCGTGGGTTCGAGCCCCACGTTGGGCTCTGTGCTGACAGCCAGCTCAGAGCCTGAAGTCTGCTTCAGATTCTGTGTCTTTCTCTCTGACACTCCCCTACTCGCACTGTCTCTCTCTGTCTCTCAAAAATAAACAAAGAAAGAAAAAGGAAAATTAAAAAAAAAAAGAACAATCGAGGGAAAAAATTCAGTCTTTCCCCTCTTACCGTTATTTGTTGAATCCGTAGGCTCAGTTGTATAATCATCTTAACAGAAGTGAGAAAGCAAGTCAGCGGAGAGCAGTGCGGGTCCCTCGGGCCGTCCTGCCCCTGCCCTGCCCCCCGCATCTGCTCCGTGTCTCCCCGCGGCGTCTGCGCCTGCCCGGGGCTGCGGGCAGTGCTGTCTTCGCGGGCCGCCCTGTGCGTGGGTCTGACGCGGGCTGTCCTCTGTCGTTGTCCCTCAGGCGGTGTGTGCCGACGTGGAGAAGAGCGAGCGCATCGTTGCGTCCTGCCAGGCAGAGGTGAGCAAGTTGAGAAGACAAATCGCCCAGAGGAAACACGAAAAGGAGCAAGAAAGAAGTGAGTGTCCCCTGGCTTTCGCCTTTCGGTATCAGGGAGACGTCCCGTTCCAAACGCCGGGCCGTAAGGACGCGTCCCAGGAGCCCGCCTGCGCTCGTCCAGCCCCTCGTGAGGCTGGCGGCGGAGAGCATTCCCTTCCTTGTTGCCGAGCTTCCCAGACAGGAGGTGGAGTTTCTCCCGGTGTCCTTCCCAAGTCTCTGGAAGCAAAGGCGGAGGAGATTAAGAGGAGAGAGGCTGCGGTGGTGAGAACACAGCCCAGGAGGGGCCGCCCTCCCCGGGGTCTGGGTCTGGGCCTGCGCTCTGCTCGAGGCGGTGTGATGTCCCCGAGTCGGCCCCGCACGCCTCTCAGGTGCGGCCGCGCCCCGTGTTTGCTGCCATTTGCTTCCTAGTCAGGGTCCCAGCAGACGCTGTAAGGTCTGGTTTTTGGTGGCCGCGATGAGTGGACATAATTAGGCAAAGGGATCAGCTGGCTGAGTGCGAATGAGGCCCAAGTCTGGGAAGGGATGCGCGCCGAATACCGCCAGAGCTGACGTTTGTACGTCAGATGTACAATCCGTTCTGATTTAATAAGAATACTTGCAAACCAGGGCACCTGCGTGGCTCAGTGGGTTAAGCGTCCAACTCTTGATCTGTGCTGACAGAGTGGAGCCTGCTTGGGAGTCTCTCTCTCCCCCTCCCTCCCTCCCTCTCTCCCTCTCCTTCTCCCTCTCTCTCTCTCTCTCTCTCTCTCTCTCCCCCTCTCCCTCTCTCCCTCTCTCCCTGTCCCTCCCCCGCTTGTGCACACTCTGTCAAAATAAGTAAAGAAACTTAAAAAAAAAGTAACTTAAAAAATATTTGTGAACCAATTAAAAGGTAATATATATTTCCCGGTAAGTGATACCTGATTCACATTTAGTGTTACATGTTTTGAGAGATAATCAGAAATGCAGACAAGGATTTATGCACAAGAATAGTGATCACAACTTTAAGATTCTGAATTCTTAGAAACAACCTATTGGAGTAGTCAAATGAATAACAGTAGAAAAATTGAATAAATTATGCCGTATCTATATGGTGGAATATTATATAGCCATTGAAGTGAATTTTTAATGATCTGGGATAAAACCTAGTGTATAATCTCAAGTAAAAGCACTAGGATGTAAAATGACATAAACACACAATGTCAGTTAAGTCTAAAATACACACACACACAAACTGGAATTCAGAAAGGGGGGTAAGGGTTGACACCTAAAATGTTTATCTTTTTTTGTTAAATTGTTTTTTTTAATTTATTTTATTTTTAAGATTTTTTTGATGTTTGTTTATTTTTGAGAGTGAGTGAGTGAATGGAAGAGGGGGAGGGAGAGAGGGGGACACGGAATCTGAAGCAGGTTCCAGGCTCTGAGCGGTCAGCACAGAGCCCAATGTTGGGCTCGAACTCACAAACCAGGAGATCATGACCTTGGCCGAAGTTGGACGCTCAACTAGCTGAGCCACCTAGGTGCTCTGATTTATTTTTTAACGTTTGTTCAGTTGTGAGAGACAGAGACAGAGCTCGAGCAGAAGAGGAGCAGAGAGAGAGGGGGACACAGAATTGGAAGCAGGCTCTAGGCTCTGAGCTGTCCGCACCGACTCAAACCGTGAGATCGTGACCTGAGCCAAAGTCGGACACTTAACTGACTGAGCCACTCAGGCGCCCCTAAAATGTTTATCTTTTAACTTCAAAAAGCCCTGTACTCTTTTCACGAAAAGTCTAGTAGTGTTGTCTAGGTAATAGAATTATGGGTGATTTTATTTTGTATGTTCTTTTCTACATTTTCTCCGAGTATTTTCCAAGGCCGTGGGCTCGTAGAGTGTATTCCAGAGCACACACGAAACCGCACTGTATCGGGGCGCCTGGCCGGCTCCGCCGATAGAGCGCGCGGCTCTTGATGTCCGGGTCAGGAGTTTGAACCCAACGTTGGGTGTAGAGCTTACGTTAAAGAAAAAAACGTGCTGTATTTACGGCCTAGAGCCTGGAAGACTGGCCGCCCAGCACAGGGCTTTGAAACTTTGAAGGGGAAAATGGTGCGTCAGTGTGTTGTGATGGGTAGTGGTAAAGAAAAATGCTTGTTGGCGTCTGGCAAAGCAGCAGCTCACGTTCAAGTGACTGCCGCGGTGGTAGGGCCTGTGTGTTCATGCTTCTGTCCCCACAGCCTGCGAGCCCAGTGAGCAGCGGGAGGGAGGGAGCTCAGGGTTTGGAATTAGGAGACCTGCACTGAGTACCAGGGCCTCCCTTCTAGTCGCTCCCTTAGTGAAGTCACTTAGCCTTTCTGAACTCTGGTCCCTTGTGCAGTAATCTGGAAAACGGTGATATTAATAATGACAATAATACTTCAGAAGGTTTTTATGACTTTTTTAATTCTTGTTTAAAAAATTTTTTGTTTATTTATATTGAGAGAGAGAGAGCGCGTGCGCGCAAGCAGGGGAGGGGCAGAGAAAAGGAGAGACAGAATCCCAAGCAGGCTCCGCACCACCAGTGCAGAGCCCCATGCAGGGCTTGGACTCACAAACTGCGAGTCCATGCCCTGAGCTGAAGTCGGACGCTCAGTCAGCGGAGCCACCCAGGCGCCCCCTTCAGAAGTATTTCGTGAGGCTTAAATAAATTACAGGAGCGTGTTTTGTAAGTGACGAGGAACCACGCACACGTATGGCCCTTAAGGGCGGTAACCAGTCTCGCTTCTTTGTAGCCATCCTCCGGGACGGTCAGGCCGCCCGCGGGGTGCTGCAGGCCGTGAACGTCGGGAAGGTGTCACAGCTCTCTTTGTTTTGGTCCAGGACTGCAGCAGGCGATGGCCAGCAGGCAGGCGGCAGCCGAAAGCCCGGGGCCGGCCTTCAGCCCCCGGATGCTCCTCCCGGGGCTCGCAGCCGAAGGCGGAGGCGCACTTGCGGACGTGGACGCCTCCGATCCTCCTCCCCCTTATTCCGATTTTCACCCAAACAATCAAGAAAGTACTTTGAGCCATTCTCGCATGGAAACCAGTGTCTTGCTGCCCCGGCCGCAGGCCGTGGGCTCCTCGAGTTACGCCTCCCGCGGCGCCGGACTGCCTTGTCCCGGGAGGGACACAGACCTTCCTCCTGCCCGAAGAGCAGCTGCAGACAGTGCCGAGGAGTCCGATGACAGTGATTATGAGAACCTGATTGACCCCACAGAGCCCTCCGACAGCGAATGCTCACATTCGAGGGACTCGCGGGCCCTGACGCATCCGGACGGGGGCTCCAGGAGCACTCAGACCTCCCAGATTTAGCTCAGCAAGGACACTCTCCCCTGAGCGTGGTCCTTCTCCACTGCTTATTGAAAGAGGCTTTTGAGGACTCACTCTGGGGGCGGAGGGAGAACTGCATTCTCGGAACCCCGGACGCCCGCCAGGAGGGTCCCCGGGTGCGGGACTGGCAGGGGCCTCAAGTCCGCCGGCTCTGCCTGCAGCTGCCGCTTGCGGGTTCATGGCCGAGTCACCAAGATAATCAGCTTGTCCTAATTCTGGTGCGATTCGTGGACGTACTGGTAAATTTAGGCAGAGTGAAACTTATCAGCATAGTTTCTGTTCTTTAAAACAAATTGGAAAAATTAGAGACTGAGCACAATTAGTCTATAAATGTTCTATAAATCAAAACCTTACCTCTTGCACTATCATGCCTTGAAATTTACTTTTTCAAAGGGAAGTGAGTTTAGCAGCAGCCTTCAAAGAACCTTCTTTCTATGATGAGCCAAATTCATCTTTGCCAGAAAGAAATTTTGATAATTCCGAGACGCCTGATTGGAACAAATCGGATGGACCTTCTCTTGTCTGCATGACTTTGTGAGATCAAAAGAGAAGGCTTTGTTTCAACTCTTTTCTACTCGCCTGATATCTGTTGTCACTTAAAATGGTTGCCTTTAAAAAAAAATGTAGAGATACTAATTACCAGTAAGTAATCATCCAAATAAGTATGTCATAAAATAAATTACTTATTTTTCTTTCGGGGTATGACAGTGACTGCTTTGTTGCACTAGCCACATTTATGGTCTCTGTTCTGGAGTCTTCCACCTGAAGGTCACACCGCAGCAGATAACAGAAGGGAGTTAACGCTCCAGCCCTGCGTTTCACGATGAGCAGACTCCGGACGCCATGCAGTTCGCCGAGTCCATACGGGAGGGATATGGCCCGTTTAGCAATTCTGACAAATCCTAGTGTTAGTTTTATTTGTGGAGGAAAGACATTTGACAAACCATTTGGGAATCTTGGTGAATAAAGATTCATTTTAAATCTGAATAACCATACTTACTTTTTTTTTTTTAATTGCTCCTTGGAGGATAGTTGCGGAATGTGTAGGGACTTTCTGTTGGGATGCACTTACCTTTTTATTTAATTACTGCTTGTTTTCTAGTTTTGCCCAGAATGTGTGAAACCACTAAAGACGTTCATGAGCGCGCAAGGCTCCTGGTTTGGAAATGACAAGACCCCGCGTTATGACGAGGTCAGCCCACGAAGTTAATGCTGTGGGAAGTGACTGCCTTTCATGTGAACCAGTTAAAACCCATGCGAATAAGAAGGGTGTTAAAAGAGGCTTAAAATCCCGGTTCGGGAGAAGTAGGCGTGTCTTGTGGGAGAGAAGCGACTCCCTGAGCTTCGGTTCCAGTGCTAAGTCACACCGTGTAGACCGAAAAATGAAACAACTGCCGACCTCAGAGGTCCACTCTGGCTCCCGGTTTCGCCGGCCTCACGCTGCTGCCGTTTGGTCGGAGACGCTGCACGCGTGCTCTGGTGGCCGGCTCCCTTCTCGCGGCTTCAGCACCAGTGTGAATTTCAGTTTTTTAAGTGCCATAACCATCTCCTGTGTTCAGATTTTGACATTCAGGAAAATATCTTTATTTTTATGCCATACCGAAACCTACAATGTATATCTGACAAAGCAGTTAAATGTGACAATAAAAACTTATTTAATCATGGTACCATTGTCGTAATGTCTGTCTCGGCACCCACCCAGGTCTTGCCTCAGTTCACTCAGGAGGCTTAATGCAGTTTTCTTTTTTTTTTTTTTTTTTTTACTGTTTATTTGTTTTGAGATAGAACGCACATGCAAGCAGGGGAGGGGCAGAGAGAGAGGGAGAGAGAACCCAAGCAGGCTCCATACTGTCCGCACAGAGCCTGACACGGACTCAAGCTCACGAACCAGGAGATTGTGACCTGAGTCGAAATCAAGAGTCGGACGCTTACCCAACTGGGGCACCAGCTGTGTCTTAATGCGGTTTTCTAAAGGTCACAAAAACTCACCAGCATTCAGAACTTGGGTAAGGCTGGTTTGGGTGAAAAATCCAGGAACTCAGTTTACTAAAATGTTCCCGTTGATTTCAAGGAGCATGTGTTGGGTATCAGGAGAACGGAGTATCCACTGAGTTCAACGCTGAATCTTAGGAGTCCCCCAGAGGCACCTTTCCTGTAGAACTGGTCTTGTTTGAAGAGACTCCTGCTGGGATCAAGCTAAGCGTGTGTAGAGGGTAGAGGTCGGTGCTCCTAGAGGCGTAGGAGTTCTAGAACCGCCTGATGGTAACCTGCTGCCTAAGGAGCACTTTCTGGATTGTGTGAGAGCCCTCCCCAGGCAGCAATGTGTTTGTTCCAGAATCCAAGGCAAGTGGCTATTTTCAGTGGGATTTTAAAATGGGGACTGTAGCCCTTTAAGATTCTACTCTATGTCTCTTCCAACTATTTAGAGAAAAGGAGACGACATTCTTCTAATTTACTTAGAAGTCTGTATATGCTTAGTTACATGTTGGGATTGGCTTTCGGGGAGGGACCACGACACGAAAACACATGTCGTCCCCAAAATTCAGACCCTAAGGACTTACGTTTTAATATTCCAGACAAAGTAGAGCAGTAACAATAACTGCTTTTAATAAAGAGATTTTTTAAAGTTTATTTCTAATCTCTACACCCAACATGGGGCTCGAACTCTTGACCCCAAGATCCAGAGTCACACACTCCACCGACGGAGCCAGCCAGGTGCTCCAACAGAAAGATTTAAATGTACCATCTTGTGACTCCATCTTTTTTCTGAGAGAGAGAGAGGGAGAGAGAATCCCAGGCAGGCTCCACACTGGTAGTATGGAGCCCAAGGTGGGGCTCAAGCTCCCCCGATGCGGGACTTGAACTCACTAACCGTGAGATCCTGACCTGAGCGGAGGTCAGACACTTAACCGACTGAGCCACCCAGGCGCCCCAGTTATGGTCATATTTTTAAGGGGAAAAATATGTAATACTGCTGTTGGTGGGAAATAACATGGGGGGGGTAGACACCACAGTATTAACAGTGTTGTCCCGAGGTCATGGCAACACAGGTGATTTTTTCCCCATTCTTATTTGTATTTTTTTTTAATGTTTATTTTAGAGAGAGACTGAGTGGGGGAGGGGCAGAGAGAGGGAGACACAGAATCCGGAGCAGGCTCCAGGCTCTGAGCTGTCAGCACAGAGCCCGACGCGGGGCCCGAACCCAGAACCGTGCTACCGTGACCTGAGCCAAAGTCAGATGCTTACCCGACTGAGCCTGCCAGGCGCCCCGAGTCATTAGCCTTGATTGATTAGAAGCAGCTGTGGTTTAACCGCACTAAACGGTGGACCATCCAAAAGACCTTGCAGACAGTTTCGGGGTGTGGTGCGCGGGAGGAATTTGGAGACCATAACTAGGCGCTCTCTAGAAACAGGAAGTCCAAGGTGGAGGCCTGGCCCACACATGAGGTCGGAAGTTAAGAGAGATGTTAGGCCACTTGAATCCTTCAAGAGTTCTTCATCTTCTCAGTCTGCCACACTCCTCCTCTTTGGCTTTGGGTTTTTTTATTTTTTATTTTTTGGTTTATTTATTTTTGAGACAGAGACAGAACACAAGTGGGGGAGGGGCAGAGAGAGAGGGACACACAGAATCCCGAGCAGGCTCCGGGCTCTGAGCTGTCAGCACAGAACCCAGCACAGGGCTCAAACCCACGGACCGTGGGATCATGACCTGAGTCGAAGTCAGACGGTCAGCTGGCTGAGCCTCCAGGCGCCCCCGTCCTACTCAGTGTTTAAGGCTCAGAGCAAACGTCACCTCCTTCAGGAAACCTCCCTGACTCACCTGGGAGCCTTGTGCTGAGGACGGTTCAGGCGCCCGCAGGGCGCGGGGGTGCCCCGAACTCAGCACGGCCTCCCTCCGGAGTGACGGTGAGTACGTCCACCCGCCCGTCGGACATGACGCCCTCAGGAGCTGGAAGCTCTCAGGCATCTCTGACCGGATGCCTGGCAGCGGCACGAGCTTGGCATACAGAGGGTGTCCGTGAGCCTGTGTCACTGGCCTGTGGCAGGGAGACTGGGGACCCAAAGAAAGCTGCCTCACAGACGTAGTTACTCCTGAAGAATTAGGCAGTAAGAAAAGAATCGTCTTCTGAGGAGGTTACTAGGGTAAATTTTGACTTGTTTAAACTGCGTGCATACTGAAAACACTCTTTTTTTTTTTTTTTTTTAATGTTTATTTATTTGTTTTGAGAGAGAGGATCCCTGGCAGGCCCCACACCGTGAGCCTAGAGCCCAACACGGGGCTCAATCTCACGAGTCATCTCAAAACATGAGATCATGACCTGAGCCGAAATCAAGAATCGGATGCTTGGGGCGCCTGGGTGGCTCAGTCAGTTAAGCGTCTGATTTTGGCTCAGGTCTTGATCTCGCAGTTCATGGGTTCGAGCCCCGCGTCGGGCTCTGTGCTGACAGCTCAGTGCCTGGAGCCTGCTTTGGATTCTGTGTCTCCCTCTCTCTCTGCCCCTCCCCTGCTCACGCTCTGTCTCTGTCTCTCAATAATAAAAATGTTAAACAAAAAGAAAAAAAACATCAGATGCCTAACTGACTGAGACACCCAGGCGCCCCTGAAAACACTCTTGATGAAGTTTCCTACCTAAGCCCGGTGGGGCCACCAGGTGCGCCAGGTAGGCAAGGTTCAGCCACATGTCAAGGCCAGGTAGAGGATGAAGAGATTTCCGTTCCGGGGACCAACTGCCCGCTGTATTAGCCATGTGGTCTCAAGACGTCTCCTAGCCTCTGGAGACCTCTATTATCTGTAAAATGGGCTTGAGGGTAGCTGAGAGAATTACTAAAACCATAAAAATAGCTTTGTAAACTGTAAGGCACCACAGAAGCTGGTCAGATTTCCTAGGGAAGGTGCACAAGAAGCCAGGGCCCTCTCTGAGGAGGGTCGCAACGGGCCCTGGAGAAACCTGGAGGGGCCCGGAAAGCAGTCTTGTGAGTATCATTTCTTTCATGAGTTGGGTTTTCCTCCAAGGTCAGAACGGGTGTCTGCCTGGGTGGATCAGTCATTTAGGCGTCTGACTTTTGATTTTGGCTCAGGTCATGATCTCTCAGTTCATGGGTTTGAGTCAAGCTCTGCACTGCTTGGGATTCTCTGTCTCCCCCCCATCTCTCTCTGTCCCCATGACTCGCACACTTTATCTCTTTCTCAAAAATAAATAATAAACTTTTTTTTTTAAAGAAAGAATGGGGGGCACCTGGCTGGCTCAGTTGCTTAACGTCTGACTTTGGTTCAGGTGCTGATCTCACCATTCGTGAGTTCGAGTCCCACGTGGGGCGCTGTGCTGACAGCTCAGAGCCTGGAGCCTGCTTCGGATTCTGTGTCTCCCTCTCTCTCTGACCCTCCCCCTCTCATGCTCTGTCTCTGTCTGTATCAAAAATAAATAAAACATTAAAAAAAGTTAAAAAAAATAAAGAATGGGTTTCTGTCAACTGCGCTCAAACACAAGGCCTGGGTTGGCTCCCAGATCAGCCTCCGGATTTCACTAGAACCAGAAATGTGCTCCAGGAATACGTACCGTTCCTCCTCCAACAAAACCTGCCCTCTGGGAGCGGCCATCGTTTTCAGCTTCACCCTTTGGCCATTTTGGAAAATAATTTGTGACCTTGTTAAGCAAACAAGTGCGAGTGGATCTTACAAAGTTAAGGCTGACAGAAGGGATGTTGCCCTTTGAGGCAGCGCTGACCACGTTTCCCTGCGCTTTACGGAGCCGGCCGTTCGGGCGCGATGACGCAGGTCGCCGTTGGCAGGCTGGGGGCTCCGGGCCTGGCTCTGCTGCACCTCACCATCTCGAGGCCATTCACTCTTTTTCTCTCTAGCAAGGAAGTTTTCAAAGATAGGTAAGTAGAATAGTAGGAAGAACGGTGATTTTTCCGGTTCAAGCATTATCAACTATGTGACGCCCTGGCTTAATCTTCCTCTTTTCCTTTAAAAACTTACTGCCACCTGGGGTGGCTCAGTTGGTTAAGCATCTGATGTTGGCTCAGGTCATGATCTCACAGTTTGTGAGTTCCAGCCCCACGTCAGGCTCTGCTTCGGATTCTGTGTCTCCCTCTCTCTCTGCCCCTCCCCTGCTCGCTCTCTCTCTCTCTCTCAAAAATAAACATTAAAAACTTAAAAAAATTATTGCTCTTGTCCATCGACTGACTGATGGATGAATAAAGAAGATGTGGTGTATATATATACACGGAGTATTACTCGGCAATCAAAAAGAATGAAATCTTGCCATTTGCAACAACCTGGATGGAACTAAAGAGTATCATGCCAAGTGAAACTAGTCAGAGAAGGACAAATATCATATGATTTCACTCATATGTGGAATTTAAGCTACAAAACAGATGAACAAAGGAGAAGGGAAGCACTTGGCCATCCCCGCCCTGTTCTTCCTGTTTCCGCGCCTGGGCCGGGCCTCAGAGATTTCCAGCTCTCAAGCCCGTGGGCATTTTGTGCACGTGCTGACCACATGGGTGTTTCTGGCACGTACAGCCCATATGCCAAGCCAAGGCCCCGTCAACGCCCCCTGCTTACAGGTTCTCAAAGCACCTTCGGGTGGCGAAGCGTCAGTATTCGGAAGACACAGGTGAGTTCCCTGCAGAGCAGCCACTAAGGAGGGTGACCAGCTCACCCTGGTTTGCCAGGGACCTCCTGGCTTGAGTGCTGAAATTCCCACATCCTGGAAACCCTTGCACGTGGCTGATCCTGCTACCCCTAGTCTCAACCCCACTCGAGGATCCGAATAGCATTTGTACGAGCCTACAGGACCACTGCCCTGCACGTGGCAGCGGTTTCTCCAGCCTGTTCTAATAGCCTGCTCTTCCCTGGGGGCAACTGGCAAAGCCCGTAGCATCCTGGACCAGTCAGGGTAGTAAAACTCTTCTCTCTCTTTCTCTTTTTTTAAAGTTCATTTTGAGAGAGAGCGAGAAAGAGAGCCTGCGAGCAGGGAAGGGCAGAGAAAGAGGGAGAGAATCCCAAGCAGCCTCCCCTTTGTCGGCGCAGAGCCTGAGGAAGGGCTCGATCTCACGCACCAGGAGATCATGACCTAAGTGATGAGTCAGAGGCTTAAGGGACTAAGCCACCCAGATGCCCCGAAACTCTTCCCTTTGAATGTGTTCACTTCTAGGCTGGATGAACACTGATCTTGGGTTAAAGAAAAGACCACAGGTAAGAAACTTGCTAGGGGGCAGGAGGAAGGAGAGGAAATAGACCAGTCCTGGCCTCCGTGGGGTGCTTGAACCGATCGGGGTCCTCCAGTCAGGTCTGCAGGTGCGCTGTTCTGCGTGAATGACCTTTGCATCATCCATATTTTCTGAGCGAGGCACTATCTCTCCCCACCCCCGCCCCACCCCACCTGTCTAGGCCGTCAGTTCTGCCAGCAGCAAGGCCATCGGCCCTGTCCATCCAGCCCCGGCTTCTCTCCCGGGCCCCTCCGCCCCGCACAGCAGCCGCATTACGGCTTTCTGCACAAACTCGCTCCCTGTCCAGTGGTGATGGAGACCTCCACTGTGGAGTTGGGACTTCTGGGTTTCCAGCCGCCTCTCCCAGACCCAGGAAGTAGCTTAAAACAGCACAATAAAGTGGCCTTTGGAATCCGAATCAGCTCGGGCTTGAAATCCTTAACCGTGTGCTGTGGTGCAAGGTTCTCAACCTCTCAGATCCCCAGCTGTGGGTAGAGACGGGCGGCGTCACCTTCCTCGCGAAGTTATCACGAGGATTTAAGTGAGACAGAGTGAGTGAAGGCCTGGAGACAAAGCCTAGAAGAAGCAACACCGCCGCGCTGGGCCGCTGTCTCCCGCCGGCTCTTCGTGCAGTTTGACAGGTCACAGATCAGCAAGCCCCGAACCTGGAAGCGCGCGGGGTCTCGTGGGAGAGCCCAAGGGCCGTTGGGGGATAGGAAGAACCGCCAGGGCCCCAGTCGCCAGCCACCCGCCTCATTTTATGTCTTGACTACAATGGGCTGTGGGTGATAGAAGAGGTCTTGAGACCACGGATTGGTCTAGACCAGCCCCTGATGAAAACGTTCTCCGTCCGCGGCGTCCACGGCGGAAGTCACCAGCCACGTGTGGGTATTGAGCACTTAAAGTGTGGGCTAGCCACAACGGAAGAACCAAGTTTTTATTTTTATTCATTTTTTAACTTTAATTTTTAATTTATTTTTAAATGTTTATTATTTTTGAGAAAGAGAGTGGGCCAGCGGGGAAGGGGCGGAGAGAGAAGAAGACAGGTTCTGAAGCTGACTGTGCTGACAGAGTGACACCCCCCCCACCCACGAGGCTCGAACTCACAAACCGCGAGATCACGACCTGAGCCGGAGTTGGACGCTTAACCGACAGAGCCGCCCAGGTGCCCCTACTTTTATTCACTTTTAACTAACAGGAATCTAGACTTACATGACCACACTCCACGTGACCAGGGGCCACCGCACTGAGCAGCCCAGGACGCTGACCTCTTATGGCACAAAGAGGGCAGCATGGTGATGTCCCCCAGGTCACCGAGCCAGTGAAAGACCCAGAGCCCAGGCCACCTGCCCCCTTTATCAGCTGCATGTTCTCGAGACCCATCACTGACTCGGAATGCTCGCCCAGGAGAGACCAGCTCGGCCGCGTTTGGCCCAGATTGAGGTAGAACGAAGAGCAGTCTGGAGGGTTCTCTCTGGAGCCCCCGCGGGGTTTGGCACCCTGCTCAGGAGGCTTGGCTGTCCCCAGCTCAGTTCGGGATGCCCTTTTTGGTGTCCTGGCCCACAGTGCAGGCAGAGCGGGGCAGGGCATGGGGGACCTCACCCGAGCAGCGCGAGGTGACCCCTTCCCGGCCAGCACGCACCCTTCCCCTGACCCAGCTTGGACAAGAAGATCAAGGTGGAGGTCAGCCACGTCTCTGCAGATCACGCTTGTGTTCCACCTGCTCATTCCCCAGGCCTGCCCACTCAGAGGTACCCAGGTGCAGGATCAAATTAATCCCCGTTCTTTATCCGGAGGCTGGCACGAAAATGTTCACCCACCCGGGGAGAGCGGGCACGGAGTTGGGAGTGAGGCTGAGTGGCATCCAAGCCCTCAGGAGAAGGGGGATGGCAGCACAGAGCGCTGGCACCTTCCGCCGGCCATCTGTCCCCACCAAACCCCGTGTGCCTGCACTTTGCTGAGGCCGATGCTGGAGGATGGTGCTCCGGGTGCCCGGAGACCTGGTGGGACCGACTGTCGCCCTGTTTCCACGGCTGGAAGATGTGGCATCTTGTCTCCCTTCCTTCCTCTCTTTTTCTGCTCCCCACCCCCTCCCACTTTCCCCCTGCTTCTCTTTTGTTGGAGCAAATTTTTATGAAAAGTGTAACATATATACAGAAAAGGACACAAATGATAAATTCACGGCTTGTTGAATTTTTACAAAGCAAACATGCCTATGAAACCAGCACAAAGATCAAGAAATACGCTTACCGTGGTGATCATTTTACAACACATGGAGTGAATCGTTACGTCCTACACCTGAAACTAATGTTATACGTCAATTACAGTGCAATTAAGAACAACACAGAACAGCCCTGTGCCTTAGAAAGCCGCTTTACGTGCCCCCCCGTCCCTCCTCCTGCCTCCTGACTTCTCTCCCTGTCGCGGACATTGTTCGTGTCCTTCCCACACGCATGTGTGAACTCCCTAACCCCCAATGGGATGGCACTTGGAGGCGGAGCCTGTAGGAGGTGATAGGGTTAGAGGAGGACATGAGGGCGGGGCTCTCGGGTTGAGAGCAGAGTCTTTTTTTTTTTTTAATGTTTTATTTTATTTTTTTGATACAGAGAGAGACAGAGCATGAGGGGGGAGGGGCAGAGAGAGAGGAGACACAGAAATGGAAGCAGGCTCCAGGCTCTGAGCTAACTGTCAGCACAGAGCCTGACGCGGGGCTCGAACCCACGAATGTGAGATCTGACCTGAGCCGAAGTCGGAGGTTTAACCAACTGAGCCACCCAGGCGCCCCTTTTTTTTTTTTAATTTTTTTTCAATGTTTATTTATTTTTGAGAGAAAGAGACATAGTACAAATGGGGGAGGGGCAGAGAGAAAGAGAGACACAGAATCCAAAGCAGACTCCAGGTTCTGAGCTGTCAGCACAGAGCCCAACATGAGGCTTGAACTCATGAACTATGAGATCATGACCTGAGCTGAAGTCTGACGCTTAACCGACTAAGCCACCCAGGCGCCCCGAGAGCAGAGTCTTTACTAGAGAAAGACTTGGCACATCAGGAAGAGGACCGTGGCTGGACCCCCTGCAGACCTCCTGAACCGTGAGCCGTTCCTTTCTGTTTGCAGCACCCTCTGGTCTGTGGTTACAGGCAGCCCAAGCGAAGACATTTACCATCCGTTAGTTTTGTCTGTTTGTAAACTGGTCTACTTCTTGCGCTCAACGTTATGTCTGTCAGATTCATCCATGGGGCCCGAATACAGCAATTGGTCAACCATGGGTGGACTTCGAGGCTTTTTGGGGACGAGGGTGCAAATAATGCAGGGCGGAACATTCTCGTCCTGTGTTTCGGTGAACCTACGTCCGCACTTCTTTGGGGTAGAGGTGGAAGCGTGAATTGCTGGTCAAGGGCGCTCCCCAGGTTAGCGTTAGCAGACACAGCCAGCGGGGCTGGCCCTGTGGTCCCCGACTCAGGCCCCCAGCAGCCAAGTGTGAGGCTTTCAGGAGCTCCAGCCTCCCCGCACTCGGTATCGTCAGCTTGAAACACTGTAGCCGTTGCTGTTAGTGTGAGTGGCCCGCAGTGTGGTCTGCAGCCAGCTCGCCTGTGCGTGTTCTGGCCACGCGAGAACTTCCTTTGTGAAAGTTCCTCTTTGAGCTCATGTCTCTGTTATGTCGCCTGTCTTTTGCTTATTGATTCGTAAGAGTTCTTGTATATCCCAGACACGTTTTCCACATACGCGACTGTGCACATACTGTGTGTGTGTGTGTCGTGTGTATACACACATGCACATATATGTAACCAAAGATCTTCTTTCTCCCACTCAGCGACACCGTTTTACTCTCTCCAAGGTGTTTCTGCTGAACAGAAATTTTAAACTTTAATGTAACCAAATTTGCCAACTGTTTTCCTTTATAGTTAAGTGTTTTTGCATCCTATTTAAGAAATCTCGGGGTGGGGCGCCTGGGTGGCTCTGTTGGTTAAGCGTCCGACTTCAGCTCAGGTCACGATCTCATGGTTCATGGGTTCGAGCCCCGCTTGGGGCTCTGTGCTGACAGCTCAGAGCCTGCTTTAGATTCTGTGTCTCCTTCTCTATCTGCCCCTCCCCTGCTCACATTCTGTCTCTCTCTCTCTCTCTCAAAAGTGAATAACAGTTAAAAAAAATAAAAAAGAAAAGAAATCTTGGGGTGCCTGGCTCAATTGGAGCATGTGATTCTTGATCTTGGGGTTGTGAGTTCGAACCACACATTAGGGTATAGAGATTACTTAAAAATGAAGTCTATTAAAAAAAAAAGATGAAGAAATCCTTACCTATTCCAAGATCACAGAGATTTTTTGCTGAGTGTTTTTCTAGGAGCTTTATTATTTTACTCTTCATGTTTTGATTTATGCATATTGTATAAGGGTCAACATTTTTATATGTTGCGTGATCTGAGGGTTAAAACTGACTTTTCCCTCTGAATACCACGCAGGCTCGGCACCAGCTGGTAACGATGACCCTTTCCCGGTAGCACCTGCCGTCACATCTGTCGAGTCTAGGGCAGGTCTGACTCTAGACTCTGTGTTGTCCTCACAGCCTGTTCCTCACGGTGTCAGTTCACGATGACTGTTGATGTCTGGCAGGAGAAATCTTGGAGTTTGATTCGCCTTTGCTGTTCTCAGCGCTTTGCATTTCCACATAAACTTTGGAATCAACTTGTCAGCCTCCACAAGCCCCAGATCGTCTTGCTGGGATTTCGGTGGCAATAGATCAATCGGGATTAATCGATATCTTTATAACAGTGAGGCCTCTAATCCACACACCGCTATGTCCACCCATTTACTGAGATCTTTATTAACTTCTTGCAACACTGACTGTGTTCTGTGTAGGCATCTTGCATATCTTTCATTAGTGTTAGTCTAATAATAAAAGTTTTATTCAAATAAGCATTTGTGGTGCGTGTGTATAATAACACTATAAATAGTTCTATTTAAAAATTCCATTTCCTACCTACTTATTACTAGTATGTTGAAATACAATTGATTTTTGCTGACCTTGTTGACCTTGTATTCAGCCCCCTCTCTAGCTTACTCTACGAATTTATTGGCAGGTTTCTTGACTTTTCTATGTGTGCAATCAGGTTTTCCAGAAGGACGGTCTTATTTCTTCCCTTCTCTTCTTTATATCTTTTACTTCTCTTTTTCCCTTTTTGCTCTTGCTTGGACTTCCATATAATGTCAAGTAAAAGTGGGCTAGGTCATATCCTTGCCTCATTCCTGATCTCAGAGGGAAAGCTTTCGACAGTTTACACTCAGTAAGATACTTGTGACTGGTTTTTTGCAGATATTCTCAGATTGAGGGTGTTTTCTTACCTTCTTATGATGTTGACTGACTGAGCGAGTCCTTGAGCAAGAGAGGGGCGGCGAGGGGGGCGGGAAGAAGCCCAAGCTCAGGGCACAGAGCCCAGCACGGGGCTCAAACCCACACACCCTGAGATCACAGCCTGAGGGGAAATCAAGAGTCAGATGCTTAACTGACTGAGCCTCCCGGGTGGCCCTCTGTGATCTTCTATTCCTAGTTTTCTGAAAGGTTTTATTACTATGAATGATGATTGAATTTTATCAAATGCCTGTGATTCTTCCCCTTATTTGGGTAAACAGAGTACATTGACTGATTTTTAAAGTTAAAACAGGGGCGCCTGGGTGGCTCAGTCGGTTGGGCATCTGGCTTCGGCTCAGGTCATGATCTCACGGTTCGTGGGTTCGAGCCCCGCGTCGGGCTCTGTGCAAACAGATAGCGTAGAGCCTGGAGCCTGCTTCAGATTCTGTGTCTCCTTCTTTCTCTGACCCTCCCCTGTTCACGCTGTTTCTCTCTGTCTCTCAAAAATAAAAAAAATTTTTTTAAAAAGTTAAAACAACCTTTAATTTGTGAATTTTTATGGGATATTTTCCTTTCCATATGCTAATATTTTGCTAAGGGATTTTGCATTATGGTCCATGAAAGACATTCACTTGTAATTTTCTTGTAATGTCTTTATCAGGTTTTGAAGTCAAGGTTATGATGGGTTTACAAAATCAGTTACAAAGTCTGTTCCACCTATTTCGATTCTCTGGAAGAGTTTATATAAGACTGGAGTTATTTCTCCCTAAATTGTTCAGAAAGAATTCTCTGGTGACACATTATGTACCTGGAATGTATGTGTGTGTTTCGTGCTGAAAGTTTTTAAAAATTTATTTAATTTATTTAAAGTTTATTTATTTTGAGAGAGGGTGTGCGAGTGGGGGAGGGGCAGAGAGAAGGAGAGAGAGAATCCCAAGCAGTCTCCACCCCACCAGCGCAGAGCCTGACGTGGGGCTCAAACTCACAAACTGCAAGATCATGACCTGAGCCAAAGTCAGACGCTTAACCGACTGAGCCCCCCAGGTGCCCTGTGTTGAAAGTTTTTAATTCAAAATTCAATTTGTTCAGTAGATATAGGACGGTTCACATTTTCTATTTCTTGTGTCAGTTTTGGTAAATTACTGTCTCAGGCAATTCGTCCATTTCATATAAATTTTATTTTATTATTTTTTTTAATGTTCATTTATTTTTAAGAGAGTGTGTATGAGCATGGGAGGGGCAGAAAGAGAAGAAGACACAGAATCCAAAGCAGGCTCCAGGGTCCACGGTGTCAGCACAGAGCCCGATGCGGGGCTCAAACCCATGAACTGTGAGATCATGACCTGAGCCGGAGTCCGCCGCTTAACTGAGCCACCTAGGTGCCCCTCAACTAAATTTTAAATTACTGACATGAAGTTTATGATCTCATTACGCTATTTTTATGGCTTTTTATATAATTTCATACTAAGAGAGTCGCGGGTATAGGACAGGCAAGTCCCGCGTACTCTTTACTCAGGGCTCACCGACCATTTGCAGTTTGCCCCATTTGTTGCTTTGTATACTTTTTTCTGAATTGTTGAGAGCAAGTTGGAGATATCATGCTACTTTGACCTTAAATACTTCAGAGAATATTTATTTCCTAAGGACAAGGCTCTTATTACCTTTTTAATATCTGTTTCATCAGTAGCTGTATCCTCTTTGTCAATATTGGTAACGTGCTGTTTCTAATTTTTGATCATTCTTACTGTAAGTCTATCTGTTTTCGAAAACAACTTATGACTTTGTTGATTTTAAAAAATGATAAATTTATGGGGCGCCTGAGGGGCTCAGTCAGTTAAGCCTCGACTTCGGCTCATGTCATGATCTCACATTCGTGGGTTCAAGCCCCGCGTCGGGCTCTGTGCTGACAGCTCAGAGCCTGGAGCCTGCTTCAGATTCTGTGTCTCCCTCTCTCTCTGACCTTCCCCGCTCATGCTCTGTCTCTCTCTGTCTCAAAAATGGACAAAACATTAAAAAAAAATTTTTTTAATGATAAATTTGTTTACTTCATTTTTTCTTTTATCTGTTATTTGTTTTCTTCCACCTGCTTGTATTTCACATATTCTTGAACTTTTTTTGATCCCTGTGAAGAATATATCGTGGTGTTTGTTTTCTAAGACACGCATTTAAGACTAGTAATTTCCCTTAAATACAGCTGTGTCTGACTTCCACAGAACTGCTATCCACTCTATCTGGCACTCCTCATTCCTTTTGCGGAGACGCAGATTTCCTTCTGGTATCATTTTCTTTCTCCTTGAAAAACTGCCTTTAACATTCCTCCTTGTTTGGCTCTGCTAGTCATAAATTCTCTTGGCTTTTTACCCCCTTTGTCTGAAAAGAGTCTTTATGTTGCTTTCATTTTTATTTTTAACGTTTATTTATTTTTGACAGAGAGGGAGACAGAGTGCGAGCAAGGGAGGGCCAGAGAGAGAGGGAGACACAGAATCGGAAGCAGGCTCCAGGCTCTGAGCTGACAGCACAGAGCCGGACGCGGGGCTCGAATCCACAAACTGTGAGATCATGACCGGAGCCAAAGTGGGACGCTTAACTTACTGAGCCACCTAGGCACTCCAATGTTGCTTTCATTTTTAAGTGATCTTTTCCACTATGTGTACAAATATACATTGATGGCTTTTCTCGTTTCTTTAGAGCAATTTTTGTGTTATCTTCTGACCCAAATAGTTTCCGGTGGCGACCTACAACGGTTGTTGTCTTTGTTCTTTCCCTAATGTGCCTTTTTTGTCCTTATTAAACGTTAGCTGTTTTTAACATCTTTTTTTTTAATCACTGGTTTTCATCAAGTTGCTTATGACGTTCTTTTGGTGTCACTGTCTTTGTGTTCATCTTGCTTAGGAGTTGAAATTTCTGGATTTATAGATTTAATCAAATTTAAGAAATGTTCAGTTATGTCTTCAGATAGTTGTTCCGGCCCCGCCCTTCCCCTTCTGGAGCTCCAGTGACACAAACCTACAATTCCTGGCTACTGTTCCATAGGTCACTAGGTTCAGTTTTCCTTTTGCAGTCTTTTTTTCCTTTGTGTCTTTCATTTTATTAAAAAAATTTTTTTTAATATTTTATTTATTTTTGAGAGACAGAGTATGAACAGGGGAGGGGCAGAGAGAGAGGGAGACACAGAATCTGAAGCAGGCTCCAGGCTCTGAGCTGTCACCGCAGAGCCTAATGTGGGGCTCAAACCCACAAACCATGAGATCATGACCTGAGCCAAAGTTGGACGCTCAACCAACTGAGCCACCCAGGCGCCCTGTGTCTTTCATTTTAGATAGTTTCTGAACTGTGTCTAGTTTCTGATCTCTTCTCATGCAGTGTTCTATTTGTTCTTTGTTCTTTAGAGTTAAAATTTTATTTCATCTCTAGAAGTACCATTTTGGGTATTTTTAAGCTCTCTTCAGTTTCTCTCCCATTGGGTTCCTCTTGCCTTTAAATCTTTGAGCATATGAACATATTTATGATCGCTGTTTAAATATTCTTGCCTGATTTAATCACCCCTCCCTGTTAGGGACTGAATATTTGTGTCCTCCCAATGATGTGTGTGTTGAAACCCTATCCCTTAATGTGCAGTATTAGCAGGTGGGGCCTTTGGGAGATAATTAGGACAATATGGGGTCATCAATGGGGAGCCCTTGTGAATGAAATCAGTGCCCTCATTTAAAAAATTTTTTTAAGATTATTTATTTATCCTGAGAGAGACAGACACAGTACTAGTGGAAGAGGAGCAGAGAGAGAGAAGGAGACAGAGAATCCCAAGCAGGCTCCGTGCTGCCAGCACAGAGCCTAGTGCGGGGCTCGAACCACGAACCGTGAGATCATGTCCTGAGCCGTAACCAGGGGTCAGACACTTAAATGACTGAGCCACCCAGGCACCCCGAGATCAGTACTCTTCTATGAATCACAGGAGAGGAAAAGCTGGGTGGCTGATAGTAAAGCGTCTGACTTGATTTTGGCTCTGGACATGATCTCATGGTTCGTGAGTCCAGCCCCCAGTCAGGCTCTGCACTGACAGCCAGGAGCCTGCTTGGGATTCTCTCTCTTCCTCTGTCTCTCTTTGCCCCTCCCCCCTCAAAATAAATAAATGCATATTAAAGAGTCAGGGAGAGCTTGCTTTTCCTTTCTGCTCTCTACCATGTGAGGACACAGCGAGACGGCGGCCATCAGCAAGCCAGGAAGACGGTCCTCCCGAGGGCCCAGCCATGCTGGCGCCCTGATCTCAGATTCCAGCCTCCAGCACTGTGAGGGATCCACCTGTGTTGTGTATGGGCCACGCAGGGTTCTATTCCAATAGCCCGAGCTGACTACTAAGACGGTCACCTTTGGGTCTGCTTCTAATGATTGTTCTCCTGTTTGTGGGTCACATACCCGTACTTTCTCACGTGTCTAGTAATTTTTTATTAGATACTGGACATCGTAAGCTTGAGGTTTTTGACTGCTGGATTTTTGTGGTATTTCCTTAAAGAGTGTTATTCTTTGATCAGGTAGGCGGTGACATTCCTGGTGTGTCAGTTTTGATCTTTTGACAGTTGTTCTCAAGTTTTTAAGGGCATTGTGTTCAGCATTTAAACAGAAAAATTAAGAAGCTTGAGGAAAATTTAAAAAAATCTGAATACATACTCTTCAAAGCTGCCCCCAAAAGTAGGAAAAAATATGAACGTCTGTTAGTTTGGTGAAAGACTAAGAAAATTTTGTCCTCCACTGTGAGGAAACTTCATAGTTGTTGGTAGGATGTACCTGCTTGAGTGTTTATTTTTATTGCTCTCAAATAGCAGCTCTGGAACTTTGTGGTCCTATGACCACTCAGACTCTTAAAATTAATGAGGACACTGAAGAGCTTTTGTTATGTGTATGATATCCATTAATAAGATTCCAGGGCACCTGGGGGGCTCAGTCAGTTAAGCATCTGACTCGGTTCAGGTCATGATCTCATGGTTCATAGATTTGAACTCCACTTTGGGCTCTGTGCTGACAGCTCAGAGCCTGGAGCCTGCTTCAGATTCTGTGTCTCCCTCTCTTTCTGCCCCTCCCCTGCTCATACTCTGTTTCTCTCTCAAAAATAAATAAACATATATTTTTTTAAGTTTGTTTATTTTTGAGAGTGAGCAAGGGAGCAGGGGAGGGGCAGAGAGAAGGTGAGAGAGAGAGAATCCTGTATCCTCACAGAGCCCGACATGGAGCTCTAACTCACGAAATGCGAGATTATGACTTGAGCCAAAATCAAGAGTCGGATGCTTAACCTACTGAGCCATCCAGGCGTCGTTTATGGGAGTTAGAATTCGACTAATGCATGTGAAGGAGGTAGTACTAGGCAGACACAGAGCCAGACCTCAGTAAATGGATGGCTATGACTTGGCCGTTAAAGTCACTGGACCCATCCTGAGCATTGTGCTGACCACCACAGACCTGAAGGGGTGAGCGGCTGCGGCTGGCTGGCCCAGCGGTCAGGAAGAGGTGGACCCATCCTCCAGCCGGCTGCCCTTCCAAGCCCATGGCTGGGGGTACGATTGAACCAGGACCCTTTCAGGCAGAGCCCGTGGGCATGTGCAGAACCACCACAGTCCAGATTTGACCTCCGACCCCAAAGACTCTTGGACAAATCGGCTTCTCATGAGGGTCGTGAAGCAGGCCCCACTGGCTGAGCTTTGAAACTCCCCCTGGAACTTGGCCAGGACGGGGCAGTTCGCTCAGCTGTCCCAAGTTCATCCCCGAATGCCACTGGCCATGGATTTGTGAGGCTAGACTATCAACTCTCTGAACGGGCATTTCTCTCATCGGTGGTTGTCCAGGCCGGCTGCACTCTAGAATTCTAGCAACCTGCCAACACCCTGGCCCTACCGCTGGGCTCCCATTTAAGTGGCCCAGAGCATGGCTGGGGCCAACGGAATGGGGAAAGGGCCCACTGGGTGACTGGCCCTCTCAACTCTGCCTGCTCATTACAATCTACACCTGCACGGTCATTTGAGGGCGCAGCCTGCTGAGGCGGGAGGGGCCCCAGGGCTCCTCTGTCTATAGCCCTTTCCATGTGAGGGGAGACTGAGGCCTGGGAGGAGCTCTGGGCCAGTAATGACAGGGCGGCAAACAGGCTCTGTTTCCTGCCACTCCGCGGCTGTGGCCCGACACGCTCCCTTTTTAGAGCACAGCCTGGCAGGGAGCCAGCATCTCCACCCAAAACCAGGTCACGCTGGTGAGCGGAGTCCAGCCCTGGTGACCATCGCTGCCGTCCCTCTGGGCACATGACACGTATCCCACAGGTGACATCACCTACTGTCTGTGGTCATGACGATGAGGCCCCCTGAGGAATCGTCCTGACTCAGAGGCCCACGGGTCTCTTTACCCTCACTCCCAGGGCCATAGAAGTGAGCCAAAAGGGCTCCTCCCTGGGGCTGCCCACCTCCCCCCACCCCACTGCCCCGAGGGCTGGGGGAGGGAGAAGCAAAGACCTGTCCCTCCAAGATTCCGTCTCCGGCAACCCAAACGCCATCTGGTGCAAAGAATGTTTCAAAGAAATCCTGCCGGGCAACAGCCAAGCCTCACCAGCCCCACCTCTGGACGTTTGCATATTCATCAACACATGCCTGCCATCAAAAGAAAATGATGGTCATTTGATGCCCACATGTTCCCTTTCAACACGACAGACTGATATTTATCCTCCCGAAAAGAACGGATTCTAGAACGGAGCTGAGCACACATCCTCCTGGGTTGCAGGGAAATAAGCCCCTAAAGCGGAAAGGAAGGTCTCCACACAGCCCAGGAGCCAGTGGATTCTCTGTCCATGCGGCAAGTTAGGCCCCTGTTTGGATCCAGCTGTGTCTGAAGCCGTGAAGTTTGCTTTCTTTGAAAGGAAAGTGTGTTGGCAGAACCTGTCCCCTTCTATCTTTGGGGTTTAAAAAAAAAGTACTTCAAAGGACGTGAGGGATCTTCCTTGAATTTTCTTATGTGGTCTCCTGGCTGCAGGAGGCCCTGAGGGGAGAGGAAGGACCAGGGGGCTCTGAGGACCAGAACACGGGGGCCCAGCTCAGCCATCGAGTGCCTGCAGGCCCTGGACAGGCCCTCTCCGCCCCCCACCTCTGTTCCCTGAGCCGTCCAGGGAGCTGCGCTGTCGCCCAGGAGGCTGGCCGTCTGTCAAGATCACCTGGAGATGGTGGCTGTGGCCTGGAAACTCTTCAGTGTCGCCTGAGGGGCAGCCAGCCAGGGTCAAGGACACGGCCTCACTCGGACGTTCCGTGTTCAAGGAAAAGCAGGGAAAGCCCCGGCTGTACAGCATGTCCGACCTAAGACGTCTGCCCACTTCGCTCGCTGCCTTATTGTCATTAGAGCAGGTCTTGCCGGTCGCCGGGGGTGTGCTCAGGACAGTAACCACAGCTGACTTCGGCCAAGTCCTCAGGGAGGTCGGTCACGTGCTTTGAACCCTCAGCACAACTGGGAGCCGCTGCCACTGGGTCCAGGGGACCCGACACCAGGGGATAAAGTCGCTGGCATGGATTCAGGCCGCAGGACTCGTGCGTGGCGGAGCCAGGACCGGAACGCGGCAGTTTGGCCACGGCTCTCACTGTCCCAGCACTCAGTCAAAGTCATCAGGCCACTTGGGGAGATGCAAGGCGAACCCTAGAAGACGGCCTCTCCCTTCACCGAGTCCAGGTACCCCCTGACCCGGAAAGTTTCACTGCCTTCCTGAAAGGGGGCAGGGGCGAGGGTGCTGCCTGGACTTGGATGCTGTGGCCATCACAATGACACATTCCCTGAACACCCAGTTCCTTCCGAAATGGGCTGGCTACCCACACGCTATCCTTCCCCCTTGGCCCCTGGAAGAGATTGCTCTGGAAAATGCCCGCTGTGTGGATGGGAGTTTCGACAGGTAGGAGTTTGGCTACACTGTGCATGTGGACACAGGCGGATGTGTGGCTGGCATCTACTCACTGAGCTCCGTCCCTGCCCTGGGCCCTGCCCGTGGGCCTGGCAGGGCACCTCTCATTCTGGCCACACAAGGACCTTGTCTGATCAGCCAAAGCCTCTGGAGCTCTTCTATCCGCTCCAGAAAGTTCAAGGAGCCTTTGATGTGTATGTTATCCCTTTTTCTTTCTTTCTTTCTTTTTTTTTTTGAAGTGTATTCATTTTGAGAGAGAGAGAGAGATAGAGTGTGAGCAGGGGAGGGACAGAGAGAGAGGGAGACACAGAATAGGAAGCAGGCCCCAGGCTCCGAGCTGTCAGCACAGAGGCCCCATGTGGGACTTGAACCCACAAACTGTGAGACCATGACCTGAGCCAAAGTCGGACGCTTAACCGACTGAGCCACTCAGATGCCCGGTTCCTTTTTCTTATTTGATCTTTCCAAACTACAATCAATGCAGCCTGGGTAGAGGAAGGGCCCCCAGCTTCAAATGTGTGTGGGTACATGTGCCTTTAAGGAAGAAAAGGAGAGATATTTAGCCCAAGAACCAGACTTCAGATTGCTGCTTCTGGGGGTGGCGGAGAATCAGGCTGAACAACAAAGAAAACAAGGGACGGACAGCATCATGTGCTAGCGACTGCCCTTTTGAACAAGAGGAGGGCCTCATTCCAAAAAAGATCGTTACCAATGTGCTAGATGCTTGAACAATTTTAGGCACACCCAGCCCCAGCTGGATTTTTCCTCCCAACCAATTTGTCATGAACTTGCAAAATCCAAGCGGACGCTGGGCTGACGGAGGTGCTGCTCACTGGGGCAAGCTCACAGGGCCTTGGCCTCACGGGAAGGCAGGACGTTGAGACAGACGGAGACCTCTGACGTGTGTAGATGATCTTTTTCTTTCTTGCCAACGTATCTCTGAAATGTAGTGCTTAACTGGAAAGCAGATTGCAAGGTCCTGCAAAAGATGGCATTTCACTGAAATACATGAGGCTGGGCTTGAGGAAGTCAAGGGCGCTGGAGGTAGACAGGAAATGAATGCTGTTCAGGTGAGTTTAAAAGCAAAGCCTTGATGGCATATTTCAGAGAGGTTAACCCTTGGTGTCGGTGTATGATTTCATGGAGTGAAAACGGTACATCTATTTCAGCAGAATGTCCTTCCACCAGTAGAGGTTAAATCAGTTATGGAATATGATCCGGCCTTTCCAAGGAACCGGACGTATCCACATATTTACATATTTACTGAGAGCTAACAGAAGATATTGTTAAAAAAGATGCTCTCTTTTCTGTGTATCCTTTTGCACATTTTGAAGCTTGACTTTTAAGCCTTGTTAACGTATATTTGAATATACGTGTAACTAATTTAAAAAATAATTAAAAAATAAAATGAATTGGAAGCCAAGTCTGTGCAAACCAGAAATAGTCACCAAAATGATCACCGAGGTTCTCTCTGGGTGTGGAGTTTTGGATAGTTTTCCACATTGTTCTTGGCATGTTTATTTATTACAAACATTTCATTTTGATAAATGAAGCTTTAAAAAATTACTAAATAAAAGCTCAGGACTCGGAGACCATTTCCTTAAGAACGTGAGCAAATGAAACACGTGTGCTGTGACTAATTGGTCAGTGACTACATCAACTGAACAGCGATGGAGTCGAGAAATATTAGGAGATAAGTTGAAAAATCATATTTCTAACGTCCTTCAGATAATAGGGTTGCTTTTTTTCATGCTAAGAGCAATCCATATATATTAGGACAATTTTTTTAATGTTTTTTATTTATTTTTGAGAGATAGAGAGAGACAGCGCGAGCAGGGGAGGGGCAGAGAGCGAGGGGGAGACACAGAATCCGAAGCAGGCTCCAGGCTCTGAGCTGTCAGCACAGAGCCCAACGCGGGGCTCGAACCCACGAACCGCGAGATCATGACCTGAGCCAAAGCTGGACACTCAACCAACTGAGCCACCCAGGCGCCCCAGGAAAATTTTAGAAGATAGAAAAAAATCACTTCTAGATCCCTCCCAAGCACAATCGCTGTTAATATGCTCACACGTTTCCATTTAGTCTTTTGTTACAGCCCGAGGGTTCTCGGTGTCAGTCCTGGCATAAGCACACGGCCACGATTAACCTGGTTGGTCAGCTACCAAAACAGCAGTTGGATTAACTTCTTCATTCGTCGTGGGTCCCCCGTTAACGCGGTTGAAGTTGGGGTTTAGTGACCCCCTGACCTGCATGGCGTGGACACCACCTTCATGGGCTGTGAAGACACCTGCTGGGTAGGGACCTCACCCCCAAATGGAACGTTTCTGCTTTGTGATCACAGACCACCGTGCCTGCGTGGGAATTCTAGCTGAAAAAGTTGTGGCTAGCTTGTCCCTCTGTCCTTCCTGGGAAGGTTGGCACCTGCTTGGTGCCCAAGACCTCTGGTGCCACGTGGTTGAGCCCAGCTTCCAACACACGATGGACATGTTGGGGCACAGGGACTTAGAGCCAGAGGACACTGGACACGAGGGTCCTTCAGAAATGTCTGTTAATGGCCTCCCACGCACCCTAGGAGCTGAGGGAACAAGATCTGCGTGGGAGAGTAGGGCTGAGGCGGGAGGGTCAACAGCAACAAGGGAATGGACCTCAGGAAAGTGAGTCTGAGGGGAATGTAGACTGGTGCGGCCATTATGGAGAATATTATGGTACTTCCTCAAAAAGTTGAACATGGAATTACCATGCAGTCCAGTAATTCCACTTCTGGGTGTACACCCCAAAGAGCTGAAAGCAGAATCTGAAAGGGGCGCCTGGGGGATTCAGTCGGTTGTGTTAGACTTCCGCTTAGGTCCTGATCTTGCGGTTCGTGGGTTCATGCCCCGCACGGGGCACTGTGCTGACAGCTCAGAGCCTGGAGCCTGCTTCGGATCCTGTGTCTCCCCCTCTCTCTCCCTCTCCCCACTTGCACTCTGTCTCTCGCTTTAAAAATGAATAAACACTTAGAGAATTTTTTTAAAAAGCAGAGTCTCAGATTTGCACACCTGTATACATAGCAGCGTAATTCGCAGTAGCCAAAAGGTAGAAGAAACCTAAGTGTCTATTGACAAATGAATGGGTAAACAAAATGTGGTGTGGTCCTACACTGAAATATGTGCAGTCTTGGAAAATGAAAGAAATTCTTAAAAAAAAATTTTTTTAATGTTTATTTTTGAGAGAGAGAGAGAAAGAGATTGAGAGAGACCACAAGTGGGGAAGGGGCACAGAGGGAGACACAGAATCCAAAGCAGGCTCCAGGCTCTGAGCTGTTAGCACAGAGCCCCATATGGAACTTGAACCCACGAACCGTGAGATCATGACCTGAGCCGACGTCAGATGCTTAACCGACTAAGTCACCCAGGTGCCCCAGAAAATGAAAGAAATTCTGACGCATGCCACAGCATAGGTGAGCCTTGAAAGCGTTATGCTAAGGGAAATAAAGCAACCACAAAAGAACAAATACTATAGAATTCTATCTATACGAGCTACTTCGAGCGGTCAGATTTAGACGCAGAAAGAAGAAAGGTGGCCGCGGGGTTTGGGGGGGGGTGTGGAGCTGGTGTCTCATGGGGTCGGAGCTGCAGTCTCGGGAGACGGAAGAGTTCTGGAGGCGGAAGGCTGGCTGTACAGCAGCGGGCGGGCCCTGAGTGCCCGAGCCCCGTGCACTGAAAAATCGTTAAAATGATACCTTTTATGTTATGTTACAAAAAGAAAAGAAAGCCAATCTCTTGAACAGAAAGCTCTTTTGCCCCCTCCTGCTGCCCGTCTGCGTAGGCAGGGTGGCGGGGTGGGTTTGGGGCTGGCTGCGTCATTTATGGGGCGTGGATTCCTAGATCCCTGGACACCACAGTCACCCATATGGGGTCGGGGGACAAGAGCAATCCTGCTGCCTCTTGAAAACTCCCTAGTGGTGGCCATTGTGTTTCAGGCTCCTCCGTCAAATTGGGTCAGCTCAGAAAGTGAGCATTTTGGTTATTTATTTATTTATTTATTTACTTACTTATAATGTTTATTTATTATTAAAAATTTTTTAAACTTTTTTTTTGAGAGACAGAGAGAGACAGATCATGAGCAGGAGAGGGACAGAGAGAGAGAGGGACACACAGAATCGGAAGCAGGCTTCAGGCTCTGAGCTAGCTGTCAGCACAGAGCCTGATGTGGGGCTCAAACCCATGAACTGTGAGATCATGACCTGAGCCGAAGCCAGATGCTCAACCGACTGAGCCACCCAGGAACCCTGATAATGTTTATTTTTGAGAGAGAGCAAGAGAGACAAAGCAGGAACAGGGGAGTCCCAGAGAGAGAGGGAGACACAGAATCCGAAGCAGGCTCCAAACTCCTAGCTGTCAGCACAGAGCCCGATGCGGGGCTCAAACTCATAAACCGTGAGATCATGACCAGAGCCCAAGTCGAACACTTAAGCGACTGAGCCCCCCAGGCGCCCCAGGATATGAGAATTCGGAAGCAAAGCCAACAGACATGCACGGTGAGAACCGGGGGCTTGCGACAAGCCCACCACGGTGAGCCAGGCAGCTTGGTGGGGGCGGCGGTGGTGACAGAGACCAGGCTAGAAACTGGACAGGCCCGAGGTGATAGCCAGTGGTCTTACAAGTTGCTGAACCTCCTCCTCTCAGAGCCTCAGTCTTCTCACCTGTTAAATGGTGGTAATTTCCTGCCTTTTTCATGGGGTGGTTATAAGATCAAAAAGCTAATGTGTGGGAAAGTGTTTTATGACCCACGGAGATCAGGGTGGCCTGTTGGTATCGAACTCCCTCCCTCCTTTCTCTCTCTCACCTCTGAAGCCTTCAACCCTCGCCACTTTGGCCACCAAACACATCCTTGTGCTCTCTTACTCTGACCCTGTGAGCCCCTCCTTCTTCACCTTTCTCTGGGTGGCGGTGGATCACGGAAGCCCCGAACTGGCCTCACAGCGTCTGCAAACCGTTATCCCCGCCATCACCTTCCCGTCGCAGGCAGGTGGGCGGGGCTCTAAACAGGCACAGCCCAGAGCCCATCCCCTCTGCGGCCCACCCCCACCCCGGGCTGTCCCTTCAGTCCCTGTGTCAGCCACAGCCAGAGGGAGGCACATGATGACCTCAGTCACAGCACCCCACCCTGGCCTCGGTTTCCCCCTCGTCCAGAGTCTCCTCTGAGGCCCTTCTTGCTTTGAACTTGCTCCCCTGACCTGGCTGCTGGGGGAGTGTGGGCTGAGGGCAAGGAGAAACTTCCAGCTGGCTGTGCACAGGGTTCCCCGGGTCTTCCGACCGCAGCATTGCCTGGGCAGAGAGGAAGGAGCTGAGTCTTAGCTCCAGTCTGTGGAGTCGCATCGCAGACTTAGCGATCTGCCCACTGACCTTGCCTCGCTGCCTTCACTTCCCCAAAACGTGGGTGGCACATGAGTCAGGTTGTGCCATGGGGCACGGGACAGGGTGAGCCGGGCAGAGAATTTATTGGAGGAAATGCCTGGGAAGGATGAGGGGAGGGCGCTGGGAAGCAGAGAGCCCTCAGGGAGGAGGTCGGTCTAAGTCCTGAGCACAGAGAAGGGGCAGGGAGGAAGGCTGGGTGGGGTCCAGTCCACCGGAGCCACTCAGACAAAACGCCACAGACTGGGGGGTCTGATCAGCACAAATCCATTTGCTCCCGGTTCCGGAGGCTGAAAGTCCACGATGGACAACATCAGCAGGTTGGGTTTCTTCTTCTTCTTTTGTATGTCTATTTTTTTTTAATGTTTTTTTATTTATTTTTGAGAGACAGAGAGAGACAGTGTGAGAAGGGGAGGGTCAGAGAGAGAGGGAGATACAGAATCCAAAGCAGGCTCCAGGCTCTGAGCTGTCAGCACAGAGCCCAATGCGGGGCTTGAACCCACAATCATGAGATCATGACCTGAGCTGAAGCCGGATGCTCAACCGACTGAGCCACCCAGGCACTCCTATTTATTTATTTTTGAGAGAGAGAACATGAGTGAGCAGGGGAGGGGCGGGGAGAGAGAGAGAGAGACAGAGACGCCCAAGCACACAGCCTGGTTCAGGGCATGAACTTACAAACTGTGAGATCATGACCTGAGCTGAAATCCAGAGTCAGATACTCAACAGACTGAGCCACCAGGTGCCCCTGGTTGGGTTTCTTGTGAGCCCTCTCTCCCTAGCTTGCACTTGGCCTTCTCCTTGTGTCTGCCTGTGGTCCCTCCTCCGTGTGCGCACGTCTGTGTCTTGGTCTCTTCTCAGAGGGACACAGGTCAGATTGGACTAGGGCTCACCCTCATGACCTTATTTTACCTTCATCACCTCTTTAAAGACCTGATCTCCAAATACAGTCATACCCCGCGGTGCTGAGGTCAGGACATCAAGATATGAATTGGGGGGGGGGGCACAGTGTAGCTGATAACCGGAGAGAAGACCCTTGGCTCTCAGCGCAGCTCTGCGAGCATCCCAGCCCGGGCTGGGAGGCCCTGACCGGCCAGCACCCAGTGGGAAGTCCTGTGTCCTGCAGGGATGGGCTGGCACATCGCTTCTTGGCCTTTTGGCTAAGACCAAGTGTAGGAATGGGCTGGCGCAGGTCCCCACTGGGCTCAGTTACTGGCTTGTAGCAACTGGGGGAGGAGGTGTCTGCCATCTGTGCCCCAGGCAGCAGGTTCGTGCAAAGGAGATGCGAGTGATGTGTTTCTATGGAGATCATGTATGTGTTTACCCAAGAGAAATGGAAATCTGTGTCTCCAAACTAAAACAAAAATGGTCTTTGTCTCTTTATGGTGATCAGAGCCCATGGACAGCAAGCCAGCCGTCCACAGGTGGGTGGTGGCTGGGTAAATGGCAGTATGTCCGGACAATGACGGACACAAATGAAAGGGAATGAACACTGATGCTGCGGCAAGATGAATGGACCTCAGAAACAGTGTGCTGAAAGGAGCCAGAAGCTAGAGAGGAAATACCACCTGATTTTGTTAAGAGGAAGTCTAAGCAAACAACATTCATCTCTAAGGGTAAACACTGAAGGCCTAAGGGGCTAAGGTCAGGGAATTGATGAGGAATTCAGTGGAAGCATGGGGATGTAGTTTGATTCGGGTTTTGGGTATTCTTTGTTAAAAAAAATTTTTTTTAATGTTTATTTATTTTTGACAGAGTGTGAGAAGGGGAGGGGCAGAGAGAGAGGGAGACACAGAATCTGAAGCAGGCTCCAGCAAGGGAAACAAGAGCAAAAATAAACTATCGGGACTACATCAAAACAAAAATCTTCTGCACAGTGAAGGAAACAATCAACAAAACTAAAAAGCGACCTGCAGAATGGGAAAAGATATTTGCAAACGATAAAGGGCTGGTATCCAAAACCTATGAAGAACTTACAAAACTCAACACCCACAAAGCAAATAACCCAACTAAAAATGGGTAGAAGAGGGGCGCCTGGGTGGCTCAGTCGGTTAAGAGCCCAACTTTGGCTCAGATCATGATCTCATGGTTCATGGGTTCAAGCCCCATGTCAGGCTCTGTGCTGACAGCTCAGCTCTCAGCTCAGCTCTGTCTCTCAAAAATAATAAATATTTTTTAAAAATTTAAAAAACAAGAAGACTTGAACAGACATTTTTCCAAAGATGACAAGCATATGGCCAATAGACACATGAAAAGATGATCATCATCATCACATTCCACTACTGGGTATCTACCCAAAGAATACAAAAATATCAATTCTAAGGGATGCACGCATCCCTTTGCACACAATAGCCAAGATATGGAAGCAGCCCAAGAGTCCATCTACTGATGATGGGTAAAGAAGATGTGGCGTATTCATACACTATGGAATACTATTCAGTCATAAAAATAGAATGAAATATTGCCATTTGCAATGGCCTAGTTGGAGCTAGAGAATATAATGCTAAGCGGAATGAGTCAGCCAGGGAAAGACAAATATCATATGATTTCACTTATATGTGGAACTTAAGAAACAAAACAAACAAGCAAAGCCAAGAAATGAGAGAGAAGAGTCAACAAGAAACACTTTAGTTAAAGAGAACAGTCTGATGGTTACCAGAGGGGAGGTGGGTGGGGGAAGGGGTGAAATTAGTGATAGGGATTAAGGAGGGTACCTGTGATGAGCACTGGGTGATGTATGTTAAGTCCTGAATCACTCTATTGTGCACCTGAAGCTAATATCACACTGGATGTTAACAAACTGGAATTGAAAATTTTAAAAGTGCATTTATCTTTAAAAAAATGCATAGCTTGATAAACTTCAGCAATGGCATATATTCATGTTACTGCCATCCAATAAAACGTCTTTATTCTGTGACCCCAATAAACTCCCTCCTGCCCTTCTCTAGCCCATCTCCTGCCCCCTCTCCTCTCCCCTAACAGAATCACTGTTCTGATTTCTATTAACCAAAATTAATTCCTTAACGATGAAGATGTGAAAATCAAAACCATGAAGCCGTTAGAAGAGAACATTCTAAGTCGGAAAAGGAATCCCTAAACAGAACACGTATGCTATATTTTTTAAACAAACTTTATTTTTTAGAGCATTCTCAGGTTCACAGGAAAACTGACCAGAAAGTACGGAGAGATCCCTCTATCCCTACTTCCCAGCTCCTCCTCCCCACCCCTCCCAGCCTTGCTCACCATCGCCTTCCCTGCGTCAGGGTGGTACATTTGTTTCAGTGGACGAACCCACATTGATACATTATCAGCCAAGTTCATGTTTCATGGTAGGGTTCAGTCTTGGTGTTGTCCGTTCTGTGGGTTGGTAGAAATGTAGAATCACATCCCACCATTACCGTATCATCGGAGTCCTTTCCCCGTCTCCCAGTTCCCCTGGGATGGGCCTGTGTGGCCCATCATCATCCCCACCACCCCCTCCAACCCTTGGCAACCACTGATCTCTTTTCTGTTTCCATAATTCACCTTTTCCAGGATGTGCTATAGTTGGAATCATCCACTATGTGGCCTTATAAGACTGTCTTCTTTAGTAATGTGGATTTAAGCTTCCTCTGTGTCATTTCATGGCTTGATAGCCCATTTCTTTTTGGCGCAGACTAATATTCATTGTCTGACGGACCACCGTTTATTCGTTTACGCCCGGAAGGACATCTTGGTTGCTTGCATGTTTGGGCAATTATGAAGAAAGAGGCTCTAACTCTGTGTGCAAGGTTTTCTGTGGACATACATTTTCAGCTCCTCTGGGTAAATACCAGGAACATGAGTGCAGAACCACATGGTAAAAGCATGCTCGGTTTTATAAGAAATTGCCAAATTGTTTTCCTAAGTGACCGTACCATTTTGCTTTCCCACCAACAATGAATGACAGTCCCCATTGCTCCCCAGGCTCCCCGGGATTCGGTGTTTTCCGTGTTCTGGATTTCGGCCATTCTAGTAGGTGTGTGGTGGCAGCTCATCATCTGAATCTGCGATTCCCAAATAACATGATATCGAGCATCTTTTCACTTGCTTATGCGCCATCTGTATATCGTCCTTGGGGAAGGGTCTATTGGGATATTTTGCCCTCTTCTTTGTATCAAAATTTTATTTATTTATTTATTTAAACATTTTTTAAATGTCTTTTATTTATTTTTGAGAGACAGAGAGACACAGTGTGAGCAGGGGAGGGTCAGAGAGGGAGGGAGACACAGAATCTGAAGCAGGTTCCAGGCTCTGAGCTAGCTGTCAGCACAGAGACTGACGCAGGGCTCGAACCCACGAACCATGAGATCATGACCTGAGCCGAAGCCGGATGCTCAACCCACTGAGCCATCCTGGTGCCCCTGTATCGAAATTTTAAAAAATTTATTTGTTTGCCGGTGTAAAGAAATACAATTGTTTTTGTATGCTGACCTTGGACTCTTTTACTAAGGTCATAATAAATGACCCTAAATTCATTTATTATAATATTTTTCTAGATTCCTTATGATTTTTCATATAAGTAATCATTTTGTCTACAAATATGGTTTTACTTCTTCCTTTTTGATCTTTACGCCTTTCTCTTTTTCTTGGCTTAAAGCTAGGACTGTTGAGTTTTTTTTACTGCTGCACTAGTGTTTTTCAGAGACATTGTCTATGGATGTAACTTTTTTATAGTATCTTATTCTGGTTTCACGATGTCACGGCTTCTGTTATCTCTCACTGATAGTTTTTTCTTTTCATTTAATTTTCTTTTCTCTACACAGTTTTTGTGTCCACCTAATTCTTTTTTTCTGTTTTTTTTGGTTGCCTTAGATAAAATGTTTTCTCAGATGTTTTATATCCTTGATATGAAATGGGAACTCAAACACTGACTGGACGCTCTGTAGACATGAGTGGGATTTGTCTTCATGCTCCTCTAAGACCATGATCAAGTGGACCGCTTCCTGGGGGTGACTCCTGTCACCTCTAACCTGAGAAACTTTCTCATGGCTCCCAGACCCCCCAGGGCACAGTCTTTCTGTAGAGAGGAACAGTTTGGCTGCCAGTCCTCTAGGAGTCCAGGAGGAGGCAAGGGCTCTTAGTGTCCAACCTTCTTAAGCATTTGGTATGGTGCCCACACCCCCAACCGTACCTGCCACCCCCTACTTCAGATCCTGTCTTACTAAAATGGCGCTGGGGTTGGGATCGTCATGCAGCCACATAGATTAGGACGTCTAGGAATCCAGGTGACTGCCACATAGCCTCCACCCAGCCCTCGGCTTAGCACATTCCCTCTCACCTCCATTTCAGGAAGTCCCTGGTATCAACTATTTCAGCGCCTTTTCAAGGTTCCACAGTATAAACCAATGGCTCACAACGGCCCTCACTGTTGGGTAGGAACTGGCTTTCCTGGGCCTCCTAAGTCAGTGACAGCTCCATGTACAGCTTCCAGAATGTGGTCGCTGTTCCCTCTCCTGCTCTCTCTGTCCTGCTTGGTTCCTATTTTTATTTTTGTTTCCTTGTTTCTTTCTTTGTTTAATCCCTTTCCTGGAGATTTCACGGGGAAGTGAAGTTAGATGCATGTGTTTAATCCATCATTTCAGCCCTGAATTCCTCCTAGTATCTTTTACTTGCTAAATAATAAACTAAATAAAATCATATCCTTTTTGTTCTATTGTCCGTCTGTGGGAAATCTCGCAGGGTTTGAAATATAAAGTCGCTCCCCTGAGCTGTGAAATATTCCTAACACGGCTGAATATCTCAAATTCTTACTTCAAAATTCATTTTATTTATTTATTTATTAAAAAAATCTTTTAAACTTTTTTTTAAGGTTTTTATTTATTTTTGAGAGACAAAGAGAGATAGTGTGAGCAGGGGAGGGTCAAAGAAAGAGGGAGACACAGAATCTGAAGCAGGCTCCAGGCTCTGAGCTGTCAGCACAGAGTCCGATGCGAGGCTTGAACTCATGGACCGTGAGATCGTGACCTGAGCCGAAGTCCCATGCTTAACCAACTGAGCCACCCAGGCACCCCACAAAATTCATTTTAAGAGTGTTGGAAAAAAGTCTTGTTTTGTCTTCATAAGGATTGTATGAAATTTCTTGGAAACAACACGTGGTCCCGAAATCTCTCTTGTCTGAATGTCACCACGCATGGGGACTCGAAACATCCCAGAGCACGTGCTGTGCACCGCGCCTGAGCCCTGACTGCTCGGGGAGGCTTCGGGGCACACGGAGCACCTCCACTGCCTTCTCAGTCCTGCCTCCAGAAAGTCCTGGCACAAAGCTCGCTGGTCCCTGCCAGCCAGCCAGCCCTCCCAGTCCGGCTGGGCCTGTGCTTTGGGTCTCTGGCTCTGCTCGGCCCACTCGGCCCCTTCCCCTCCCCTGCTGCTGAGAACAGAGTTCTGGGGCCGGTGACCATGTCGTTGCAGACATTGAGGTGGAATCTCCACTTTGGGTCACTTTCCCCTGTGTTTTGTTTATACGGCTATGAAGACAACCTTGGCAGTGACCACAAAAGCCTCTTTCTGCAATGAGTGCAGGCAGATGATTTTCAACAGCTGATTGAAATGGAGTCTCATTTGCTTGTGTAACTTTGTCACTCTCTCTTTCTTTTAAAGTTATTTTTATTTGTTTGGAGAGAAAGGGATAGAGAACAAGTGGGGGAGGGGTAGAGAGAGTGGGAGACAGAATCCCAAGCAGGGTCCCCTGCTGACAGTGCAGACAGAGCCTGACGCGGGGCTCAAGTTCACAGACCGTGAGATCATGAGCTGAAGTCAAGAGCTGGATGCTTCACATGCCCCTGTAACGTTTTCTGCCCAGGAAGAGAGGTCAGTGAGTGATAAGGGTCCACACTGCGGAGAAAGGAAATGGACCCGTCACAGGAGCAGCAGCAGAGGAGAGAGGGGGCCGGACTGATTCTGCAAGCTTCGAGAACAAGGCTGGCAGCCTGTGGGCAGTCGGCGTGGGGTCTCCCCAGCCCCTTCCCTTTACAAACAAAGGGAGGACACACCGACAGGACCACGCTGGGCAGTGGGGTGCTCGCCAGAAGGGAGGCTGTCCCCTCAGCCGTCAGGCTGACGCCTGCAGAATTGCAAAGATACCCCAATGGGGTCCTAGTGATGAACTGAGGAAAGCCCCTGGGTGGGGCAGAAAGTGCCAGGTGCACGTCTGAAGGACTGGGCCGTGGATGGGGCCAGGGGCGTCAGGAGAGGCCAGCCTGGCCGTGCCTCACTTGCATCCGGAAGTTGTGCCATGTCCAGGAAAGTGTGGGAGGTGTGGGCGGGTCTCTGCCCGTACGCCCCTCCCCCGCTCTCCCAGGGCATCCCAAGAGACAAGGAGTCCAGGTTTGGACATCCGCTGGGAGAGAGGGCTTTGAACCACTGAATGCGAATAACACAGGAGTGACAGTACGTTCCTGCTCCTTACCGTCCTTCCCTCCTGCTCCCCCGAAGGCTGGGGACCCGCCGGCAGCAGTTGGCATGCTGGGGATGGGAGGGCATGGGAAGGGGATGGAAGTCAGAAGGCAGATCCCTCTTCAGGCTCACCTGAAGGGGAGAAGCACGGCAGGTCCGGGCACAGGCTCTTCTGAGATAAGTTCAGCAATGGCTGTTGTCTCTGCCTTTTGTCTGAGGAAAACACTTCCAACTGCATTTGGAAAGTAATTCTTTGTCGAATAAGCCTTCTGATTGCAAACCCAGCCCTAGAGTCATTTCTAAAGCCTGTGTGCGTGTGCGTGTGCGTGTGCACGTGTGTGTTTTGCAAAGCCATCAAAATAGTTTTGATGGAAGAAGAAAGACCCCTCCAGCCCCCAAGGCCTTTGGCGACAAGGCTAAGAGTATTTTTCTAAATTTTCACATGTAGAATGCGTGGGGTATACATTGCTACAGAGTCTGATATCAAAGTGATGTATCGGGAAATGAAAACTTGATCAAGAATGGTCAAGGTCATCGGGCCCATGGGTGGCTCATTCGGTCAAGTGTCCTACTTCAGCTCAGGTCATGATCTCATGGTCCATGATTTCCTGCGTCGGGCTCTGTGCTGCTGCTCGGAGCCTGGAGCCGGCTTCAGATTCTGTGTCTCCCCCTCTCTCTCTCTGCCCCTCCCCACCAGTTCGCACTCTGTCTCTCTCAAAATAAAGACATTAAAAAAAAAAAAAAAAAAGGAAAGGCCAAGGTCAGATAAGCAAATATGAAGATTGGGAAGGTCAAGGGCTTCCCAAATTCATTCCTAAATTCCTAATTATGAGTCTTCGTATGTAGATAAGTAGCCCCAAATATCTCGTGGATTAAAAGGGAATAATTCTCCACCGAGGCTTCTTGGACCTCTTTTCCTGTGTGTTGACTCCTTGTACACCTTTCCAAGAGACCAAAGTTCTGAGCAGAAGCAGAGAAAAACGTGTGAGATGCTGTTTCGAAGCATAGTGATGGGTCTCTGGCCTCCCACCAGCGTCCCGTTCCGCACGTCCGTGATCTCTCGCCAGTGGGAGGCTCACGGGCGTTGTCACGACTTTAACTTAAGTCTTTCAGACGAGGAAACTGAAGCTCAGAGAGGCTGAGTGGTTTCTCCCCATCGCAGGAAGTAGCCGGTGATGCCACCAAACCATTTCGGGAATTCTGCCTGCAGATTTTGCGTTGACTTCTGCAACTTCCTGCTGCCATTCGGGACGTCTGGAGAGCAGGAGGTGGGAACATGGGCCCAGCAGACGAATAAACACCATGTTTGTATCTTCCTAAAGGATGTTTACAATATTAGAGATCTAGAGAAAGGTTTCATCACAAAGACGTTCACTGTAGTGCTGTTTATGATGATGGTGAGCAGGTGTGTGTGTGTTTATGTACACTCCCTGGTTTACTCATATCATTTCCCCATAAAATTACATATACACATGGGTGTACATGCGTGTCTATGACTTCTTTGAAAACATTTTATTAGGGAGGCACTCTGGGCACCTTCTAGCCCCCACGCACAGCCTCCTGTTGATGGCTTACCCGGAGAGCTCCCCAGCCAGGCCCTGGGGCTGAAGGCAGTCTCTTCCCTCTCATGCCTAATCTGGATTCGAGATCTGCATGGTCAAGTGCACTGTGCAGCAAAACATGGTAGGACGGACTTCGTATCCATGCCACCCAACAACGGGCCGGATGACAACCCACTGAGGGATGGGGCAGAGCGGCACCGCCAAGATGTCGGCCGTAAAGGAGAGGCGCCCCGGTCACTGGTAAAATGTTGATCTCGATTAGGGTCAAACTCTGGGCAGTGGGATTAGCTACGCTCTCTCTCTTGTGGAGGAACTGGGAACAGAAGAGCGTACTCTGGAAAACACCTTTTTGTGCAAGTTGAAGCAAGAGCATTGGAGAACTTACACGTTCTTTCTTCCTACAAAAGTAAAATGCAGAAGCAACATAAATATCCAGCAGTAGGGGAGTCGCTAACTTCTGGGATACTCGTAAAACAGAATCTCATGTAGTTATTTAGTTTTCAAAGAATTTGTGGTGCCTGGCTGACTCAGTCAGTAGAGCCTACAACTCTTGATCTTGGGGTGGTGAGATCAAGCCCCACATTGGGCATAGAGCTTACTTAGAAATCAAGATTTATACACACACACACACACACACACACACACACACACGATAAATGTGAGTTAAAAAGCCCAGAATATATTTATAAATATACACACACCAAGTCCAGTAATGATATATTCTAACAATACATTTCTGGAAATTCCTTACAATGTCATCGATGATTATCTCTCTTGGTTGGAGGTATATAGGTAATTTTTATTCTGTTTTTGTTTGTTTTGGGGTTTGTTTTTTGAGAAAGAGAAAGCATGAGCAGGGGAGGGGCAGAGAGAGAGGGAGACACAGAATCTTAAGCAGGCTCCAGGCTGACAGCTCAGAGCCTGATGTGGGGCTTGAACCCACAAGCCATAAGATCATGACCTGAGCCAAAGTCGGATGCCTGAATGACTGAGCCTCATGTGCGTACAAGAAGGGAGTCACTAATCAGTGTGCCGACCCCAAGGGGACAACCTTTATGATCATAGAAATATTGGAATGCATAATCATGGTGCTAGCCATAACTGCCTTGGGTAGCCTTCCTTTTGCATGTCTTTGTCACCATTCTCTTGGCTCATCAGCTCGCTGCCTTCTGAGGAGATAGATGCAGGGGTCTTGGCAAAGACCTTCTGTAACCTTTTGGGACCCTCAACAGTGATAACAGCAGGGGTTAGAGCCTCAAGAGCCACAGCCCAGAGGGATTCAGGACACGCAAGCTCAAGGCGTAACAGAGCCATGAAGGTGGCGGCAGCATCTGGGGAAAGACAGCAGCCATCCAGGACCAAAGAAGGAGCCGGTCTGGGGAGTGCAGCATCTCGCAGCTGGGGGCCTGGCGTCAGACCGCTGTAGCTCTCCTCTGCCCAGGTGGCCCCCGGACTGCTGTGGCCTTGGCATAGCGCCTCCGACCTCCCATGCCCCTTCCTGCGGGCAGTCGCTGTCCCCTCCAGGCCCTCGTGTGGCCTTGCTGCAGCCGGGCTCCACCATTCTTCACGAGAATGATGCAGGAGCTGAGCGGGGAGTTCCCAGGCCCTTGAGACAACGCAGCTTCTCTCCACGGCTTTTGCGAGCTGGTTTCTCGACAGTCCAGGACACACGTCCTGCGCAGGTGCCGTGTCTTTGGCCACTCCGCGTGACCCTCTCTTGCAGCGGCCCTGCGTCTTCTCAGCCACTTATCAGTCACTCCTGTTGGTCAGAATGAAACCAGACACACAGTGCTGCTTCCTTTTCTAGATTATGTGAGGAAAACTTGTCATCAAGTCAAGAATTTATCGCGCCTTCGTGTCTTAAGTTCTTAATCTTAATTCCTTCCATGAACGAGCTTGCTGTGGAGACGCGGCAGCTCTTTCTTCTTTTTCTCCGGGCCCCGGGCTTACTATTTTGAGTCTCCAGACGCTGCTGTGTGTTTTGTATGGGTTGCCATGGTGCTGGAAATGGCCTGTAAGCGCGGACCTGCTGTGATTTCCTGGTGCCTCTCCGAGAGCCTGGTGTGTTATGTGGCGGCTTGGGGTGTGCGGAGCAGGCCGCTCAGGGACGTCTGGGCTGTGAGTTCGTGGTTCACATCGACTTCGGAGCCAAATCTGATCAGCCTCTTGACTCTGACAGTTGACTGAGTTACAGTCGGTTGTTAAAACAGCCAAATAACCCATTTGATAAAAGGACGCTGAGCTCAAAGCTCCCAGATGACATGGCACTTGCTACAGTCTCGGGGGCCGTTGGGAAGTCCCTCTGGATTCGGGGCTGGTGACTATAAATCTCCGAAGATTCGTTGCCACCTGCTTCGCTCATTGTCTTCCATTCCTTGGCTCCCCTGGGGAGCAGCCTCTTGACCCCACCGTCCGGCGCGCTCAGCACTTTTCCCCTCTGTTGCGGGATAGAACCTACCCCTCGTCTGGGGAGATTTATGCAGCCTCAGGAACGGAGCCCTGGAGTTCCAAGGTTTCCACCCTGATCCTTCACCCCTAAGCCCCTGGGCAACCATTTGTCACAGACATGTCGGGTGTGGACACATATGTTATGGACGCACCGAGGAACCCTCCGGCTCTGGACGTGCCCTGGCGAAGGGGGCGGAGCTAGGCAGCCATGTTTGCATCGGGCCATCTTGCCTGTAGCCAAAGGTGATTGGATGAGCCCCCTGACCTGCGCTGAGCCGGGCAGATTGTCCAGGATTCCGTCCAGCGCTGCGGTGCCGGAGTTAGGTGGCCCCGGTGCTGTGTCAGATGTCAGCGGTGGCCCCAGAGCCTCTGCACGTAGGTCTGCTCTTAGACCTGCCTCCCATACCCAGCACACGCTCCGAGGGCTTGGAGGGAACATCACGTCCTCCTAGCATCTGCTCCTCAAGCAGGCTCATGTGGACTCACCCCATTGTAGCTTCCCCTTCATATCGGACCACCTGTGCCCACGCCAGGGTGCTCATCCAAGCTCTGGCCAGCTGCCCACTGGCCACCTCCTGGTCTACCCTTTCTTAAGGCTCAGGGCCTTAGAGTGACAAAGACCCAGAGGGAAGAGAAGGATGAACGGAAGAAATGCATCGTCTCGGGAATGGTTTCCACCCACCAGGCCCCCTCCTCCCGTGGGCTTTTCTCCTAGCTTTCTGACCAAAGAGGCGCCTCCCCCTGGCAATGCATCAGAGATCTTGTGACCTAACGTGGAACTTTCAGGGTGCCTGGGTGGCTCAGTCAGTTGAGCATCTAACTCTTGACTTGAGCTCGGGTCATGATCTCACAGTTGTGGGATCGAGCCCCGCATTGGGCTCCATGCTGAGCATGGTGCCTGGTTGTGATTTTCTCTCTCCCTCTCTCTTTGTGCCCCTTCCCCCTGTCTCTTTCAAAATAAATAAAAATAAGTTTTAAAAAAGTAAAATAAAATGGAACTATCCACCACTCATGCATACATGTGCCGAAACGGGAGGTCCAGTGCACAGGCCTTCCGCCTGCCTTGGCAGGGTCCAGGGTAGAGGCGGGAAGTGAGGCCCACTGTGTCCACATGTCTGAAAGTCATTAAAGAGCCCCTACCTGATACTTAAAAATATGTTCTACCCTCCTGCTCCAACAAATAAGTCTTCATACTGAGAAAACAACAAAATATTTCTATTTATAAAGACACGACTTTTGCCCTCAGAAAGTCAGCAAAAATATCAAAGAAACTGACTTCAATTCTTATTGTAAACATCTAGGTGTTGGTGATGTTTGTGTGGGTGATAAAGGCGAAATTCGTGGGTTATTCTGTACGTGTGCTACGATATGTATTTTTTCTCTCCTGTATTGCAGCAAAATCATCATTTACTTTGTCATAGGCCAAGTTTTCAGAGAATTTGCGTTCTATCGGCAGTCGTGCTAAATATAGACAGTTTTTGTTGAGCCATTGTAGTTCTTGATGAACTGAAATTGTCAGTAAAATTATTAAAGAAATACTTAGAATTCAGAAATAAGCTGTGAAGGGGTACATGGGTGGCTCAGTCAGTTAAGCGTCCAACTTTGGCTCAGGTCATGATCTCACGGTTCGTGGGTTCCAGCCTCGCATCAGGCTCTGTGCTGGCAGCTCAGAGCCTGGAGCCTGTCTTCAGATTCTGTGTCTCCCTCTCTCTCTGCCCCTCCTACTCACACTCTGTCTTTCTCTTTCAAGAATAAATAAACATTAAAAAAAAAAAAAGAAATGAGCCATGGATTTCCTAGATCAGAATCAAATTTGGATGGCATTACTTGTGACAAATTATCCAGACTGCGGAAAATATTACAGCCTGTTGAATTTTACCCTATAAACTGCCTTAATCTGTATTGCAGTTTCTCCCATCTCTTAAAGCAATATCTAGATCTGTAGAGTAATGTAAATAACTCACATTTGTGCTTCGCAGTGTTACCTGGAGACACACTTATGAACACATTTAAGAATAACACAAATCGTATAATATTGTCCAGCATTCTTCGGCCACTATGGGCAACTGCAGTGCAGACTACTATTCTGTGGCCACCTTCCAATCCTGAATCAGGACATGAAGGAAAGGGGAAAAAAACCCAAACCCAGGAACACCGGACCACTAGGGAATGATGCTTCTCTTTTCAAGACTCTGTTGTGGTTATGCTATTTGAAGATTTGACAAATTGACCGATCTGTCTTTCTCTTCTCTTTCTCCATCTTTTCCCTTGGCCAAATCCCTTCTGCTCCTGGAAGGCACGTCAGTCTCCAACGCTGGTAACAGCGCAACCGCAGATCTCCAAGGTGATCTGAGTCAGCCGCCTTCTGTTCCAGGACAGAAGCCAGGAACCGTGGAGGAAGCTTTCCCAGAGGGCAGAGTGTCCTGGGGGGTGTGTGTTTCCAGGTACGAGCTGTGCTGTGCCATCGTGGAGCGTAGGATCCCAAACGGCCCAAACACTGTGTGCTCTTTAAGGTATGAGCCTGGTGTGTGTGTGTGTGTGTGTGTGTGTGTGTGTGTGTGTGTGTGTGTGTGTATGTGACATATGAGGCCATGGGAGGGACCTGTTAGGTCTGGTGTAAAGACTTGGGAAAGACGGCTCTGTAGTGACAACAGAGCTACTCTGTTTCCTGCAGAGTAGAGTGACAGACCCTTCTAGGTCCTGTGCTCAGCCCTCCCTTCCTCTCTTTCTTCCTTCTGGCTGTCCTTTCTTCCTTTCTTCCTTTCTTCCTTGAAAAGGAGCCACATGCAAAGAGTGACACATTCCACCTGCTGTGCGCTGAGACCGCCAGGCAGCCCTGGAGAGCGGGATCCTGACTGAGTGGAGCAAGGTCAAGTTCAGGGGGACGTGGGATTCCAGGGACTTGTCAGGAAGAAGGACCCGGGGGCGTTGGCCTCTGAGATGCTCCCAGCATCCCACTTGAAGCTCGGCTCCCAGGATGGTTTATTCTCACTGTTATTGCCCCCCAGACTCCATCCAGGGCAGGTGGAGAAGGCAGAGGTTTATTCTCGAAAGACAACTTCAGAACACTCCACAAACTGAGCTTAAGAAAGCTTCCGGTGACACACTTTCTCCCATCCTGGACAAAGGACTGACGTCGTGGCTACCTGGTATGTTCCTTTCATTTCAAAACGCATGACTTTGTCCTTGCCAGGATCTATCATTCAAGCTGGGCTTAGCCTCCCGGGGTCAGATCCTCATCTGGAAATGGGTACTGACGGCAGGGCTGTGGGATTCTGGCCTCTGCGAGACCAGTCAGTGCGGCGTGAGCCTGGCGGCTCACAAGGTGGTAATTCTCTTCACCCTCCCCCTGTGAGTGAGGACAAAGAATTGAAAACCAACCCAACCCATGTGTGTATTGTGTATGTGTGTGCGCACACACAGAGCTGTACACGCTTTGCCGGGTGTATTAGTTTCCTAAGGCTTTGGTAACAAATTACCACAAACTGACTGTATACAGGATACAGAAATGTATTCTCTCACAGTTCTGGAGGCCAAAAGTAAAACACTCATGCTTCCTCCAAAGAATCTAGGGCAGGATCCTTTCTCTCCTCCTACATTTTGTGGATCGCTGGCAATTTTTGGCGTTCATTGGCTGGTAGACACACGTTTTGCTTCTATCTCTGCCTCCATTGTCTTACGGACTTCTTCCCCGGGCCTCTTCTGTACCTTTGTGTGTCCTCTCTCCTTTAAGGACCCCAGTCGTGTTGGTGTTAGGGGCCCCCCAACACAGTACGGGGGTCACACTATGACCTCATCATAACTGATTGCACCTCCCAAGGCCTGGTTTCCAAATCAGGTCACATTCCAAGGTTCCAAGGAGACCTGAGTTTCTGGGAGACACTACTGAACCCAGGGCCCGGGGTCAAGATAGAAAGCTAACAGTCCATTCATTGCGAGATGCATCCTGAATTCAAAGATGTTAAATGTGAAAAAACATACATCTTTTTTCATATACATAATTTTTTTTGCATTTATTTAGTTTTTGAGAGATATAGTACGACAGAGCATGAGCAGGGGAGGGTCACACAGAGAAGGAGACTTTGAATCTGAAGCAGGCTCCAGGCTCTGAGCAAGCATTCAGCACACAGCCTGACATGGGGCTTGAACTTACTAACCATGAGATCATGACCTGAGCCGGAGTTGGATGCTTAACCTACTGAGTCACTCAGGCACTCCTGAAAAAACACACATCTTAAACTCCACAATATATGGTATCTTATTCAACAATGGGGCACCTGGGGGGCTCAGTCAGTTGAGCTTCAGACTTATGATATCAGCTCGGGTTGTGATCTTTAGGTCATGGGATTGACCCCTGCATCAGGCTCCTTGCTGAGCCTGGAGCCTGCTTGGGATTCTCTTTCTCTCTGTCTCTGTCTCTCTCTTGCTCTCTGCCCTTCCACTCCTTGCATGAGTGGGTGCGCACACACACACACACACACACACACACACACACACACACTCTCACTCTCTCTCTCTCAAAATAAACACACATTTAAAAGAAAAGATTCAACAATGCAGGTAGAAAAAAAAATACATTCTCAAAACTTGCTGTGATAATCTTTTGGAGGGAGCCCCAGCTGAGACACCCCAGTTTTGATGGATCGGAGACACCCACATTCGCCGGAAGAGTCCATTTCTGGAAAAGCGTTTAGACTCAGGATGAATTGGCTCTGGTGGGACATCAGGTTGTGCAAATGCTTGCGAACAGTCAAATATGGTAGGAATAAACGTTAATGGGCACATGAGTGTGCCCGCTGTATGCCCTCCGGGAGCGCCGCCCACCTGCACACACACGCAGGGACACGGACTTCGCAGAGCTCTTTACGTGCGTTCGGCACACGTAGGTGTAAATCACAGAGGCCGGGCCTCTATCGTCTGATCCTGACCTCACACGGTCTAGGATTTGCATATTGTCTTGTAAAAACAAAGGACAGCAGGTCAGTCATTTCAGAAGGAGTTAATAGATTTTGCACCTAGACCAAGAACATTCTGACCTCCTCTAACCCACTTATTTTATATTTATTTATTTATTAAAATCTTTTTAAACATTTATTCATTTTTGAGAGACAGAGTGCTAGCAGAGGAGGGGCAGAGAGAGGGAGACACAGAATGCGAACCAGGTTCCAGGCTCCGAGCCGTCTGTACAGAGCCTGCTGTGGGGCTCGAACTCACAAACTGCGAGATCATGACCTAAGCTGAAGTCAGGTGCTCAACCAACTGAGCCACTCAGGCGCCTCTTACCCACTTATGTTATAAAAGAGGCCAAGAGAGAAGGGACTGCTTGAACTTGGGCAGAGAGGGAGTTGGAGGTGGGGTCTGGGCTTGAGGAGGGGCTGTGGAAACTTCTGTGATGCTTCGTCCCATGTTTAGACCCTCTCCGCCATGCTTCTAAGGTCAGGGTGACACAGGTCCCTCATTTAGTCTTCAGCAATGGCACCGCAAGGTGGGCGTGTTATTGTTCCCATTTTACAGATGGGTAAAGACAGGCTGCCTGATGCAAGCTCTGGCTCACTACCACAAGCTGGTGCTAAGTGGGTGACCCCAGAGCCCAGGTGTGGACCATCCCACTCTTCTGGGCTACTGGACAAAAACCATGAAGGGAGAGTCAGCGTTTCAGGAGCTTTGCCGACCTCTCCGCACCCCTCACCCCCAAAAGATGAGCCAGGGTGAACGACAGGCACTTATTTCCACAAAATACATGAGTTCACCTTGGTGGTAAAGGCCGTAGGAAAATTTTGAAGTCAGGGGTGCCTGGTGGCTCAGTCGGTTAAGCCTCCGACTTCGGCTCAGGTCAGATCTCACATTCATGGGTTCGAGCCTCGCGTCAGGCTCTGTGCTGACAGCTATCTCAGAGCCTGGAGCCTGCTTCTGGTTCTGTGTCTCCTTCTCTCTCTGCCCCTCCCCCCTCTCATGCTCTGTCTCTCTCTGTATCAAAAATAAATAAAACATTAAAAAAATCTTTTTTGAAGTCAAACGCCTGTCTTTATAAGTAAACTAAATCAATAAAGAGGATGTTTTGGGGATTATGAAAGGGGGGCAGGGGCTGCAGATGGCAGAGAGGAAAGGCACAGAGTTGCTTAAAGCCTGGGATGGGGGAGCACCATGAGGAGGACGGCTCCCGCTCCGTGGACGGGATGCCCCACCTCTTTTGCTCTCAGAGTAGCTGACATTCGGTCTCTAACGACGTCCCATCATTTCATTGCTTGTTTGCTTATTGCTCCAGATGGAGGTTCAATCTGACGCCAGCCGTAGGGCGAGCTGTGGATTTACTGTTACTGAAAAGCCAACCAGATCCTTGTGTTTCCAGGGCAATCACGGGCTTCTGCACTTGCTTTCTCCTTGCCTCCCCACCGGCTGCTCGCTGCTGACACTCTAATGAGTCAGTAATGATTCGTACTGACAGTGAGGAAGGAGACGGTTTGGGGGATCGTGTGTGGTGTGTCGGGATTACAAAACTGTGTTCCATGCGGAGATAATGTTCTCTGTTGTATTTGGGAAGTTTTCCAGCACTTATTCAGCAACTAAATATAGAGCAGTTTCTCAGGTTTTGATACAGCAGCTCTTAAAATGTGGAAGGGTCTCCTTTTTCCTTTCTCTTTTCTTTTTTTCAGTTTATTTATTTATTTTGAGAGAGAGCATGAACAGGAGAGAGGCAGGAAGTGAGGGAGACAGAGAACACCAAGCAGGCTCCACACTGTCAGCACAGAGCCCGATACGGGGCTTGAACCCATGAAAACTGTGCGATCATGACCTGAGCTGAAATCGAGTCAGGCGCTTCGCCAACTGAGTCACCCAGGCGCCCCTCCTTTTCTGCCTTCCAACCTCTGGCCTTTTCATTTTAAGAATAAAACAAAATACTAAAGTTCCTTCCACAAATCACAGAGCAAAGTAGCAATTTGGAAAGGGAGGAGGATTCTTTTGATTGGTGTTGATAATCTGGAAAGTCACTGCCATTAGCCTAACTTTTTTCGGTATGAAATATCACACGGAGATAACATTTTTAGGGGTGGTAGCGGATTTAGCCATCACTGCTATTTTAAAGACCTCTCGTGTGGTTATTTATACATTTGGTATTTATACTGACTGAGTGTAACTAATCAGGTACATATTTTCAAATAACGACAATAAAGTATAATATTCAAGGGAGACATCATGAAAACATGAGGCAATCCTGACACTGGAAGTTTCTAAGGACCATGCAAATACCAGTTCTGAGTGCATTATCCACTAAGCTGATTACCTAGTACGGATTCTATTTGACCTCCAAATCTGCCAAGCACCAGGAGGCTGCCCTTCAGCCTGCCATGTCTGGTGGGGAACAGGGACAATTTCCTCAGGGAGTGCACTTGAAACATTGCTCTTGAATTACCCAGACTCCAGAGCACTCATAAAACTACCTTTGCCTTTTTATCCACCCTTCCCTGATGAACATGCTAGAATTTCTCTCCCACATGCAGAGGTATTTATAGATGAGGGGCGCCTGGGGGACTCAGTCAGTTAAGCATCAGACTTCGGCTCAGGTCATGATCTCATGGTTTGTGGGTTCGAGCCCCGCATCGAGCTCTGCTGACAGCTCAGAGCCTGGAGTCTGCTTAAGATTCTGTGTCTCCCTCTCTCCCTGACCCTCCTCCTCCTCCTCCTCTCTCTCACTCAAAATTAAATAAACATTAAAAAAATTTTTTTAAAATAATAGTAATATGGAAAGTAGGGAAAGCAGACGGGATGCAGTTGGAACAAGACTGGCCATCTGTTGATAACTGTTGAAGCCGGGTGACGGAGCAGGGGACTCGGCGATGGTCCCACAGTGAACATTACCGGTGGAGAACCATCCCTGAACTAACCCAGAACAGGAACTGCTGGCCAGATACACATTTGAAATTGACCGGATCCTGTCACAAGAGCTTCCCAAACCTGCCTGGGAGGACTTACGTTCCTGCCAGTCCCGCATCTCCGGAAACCTGAGATTTAACATTTGTATCAGTCTGATTTTCAAAACGTGCTGTACCCCTCTGTTTGATTTGTGTTTTCATATCACTTTGAGAATCTTTTCTCACGTGCTGGTTCTTCAGGATTTTTTTTTCTCGTGAATTATCTGTCCATATTGTTCTATACATGAAATCAAAGCGAGCTCTCTTTCCTCTCCCCTCCAAGCAGGAAGAGGTGGTGGCTCCCAGGCGCTGGCTGATGAGAGCCGCCTGTTAATTTTCAAGAATTTTGTGAACTGGTTCTCAAATACAGGTAGCTCAGAAACGGCCCTGCGGCTCCCACTCTCAGAGAGCTGGTTGTTTATTTTGAGAGAGAGAGAAAGTGGGAGAGGGGGAGGGGCAGAGAGAGGGGGAGAGAGAGAATCCCAACCAGGCTCCACGCTGTCAGCAAAGAGCCCAACGTGGGGCTCGAATCCACAAACCATGAGATCACGACCGAGCTGAAATCGAGAGTCGGATGCTCAGCAGACTGAGCCCCCCAGGGGCTCCCCCTCATCCCCACCCTGAAAGCTGGTTTTTAAGCCTTTTCCAGCGCACCGCTGCCTCCCCTAGGCAGGCTCGGCAGACCCTGGGTGGAGTCGATCCCTTGGCCCCTTTTCCTGCTGAGCGGGCCCGGCCAGCTACATCATTTGCACGCCCAAGTGCCATGTGGAAATGCAGGTTCCTCGTTCAAAAGTAGGAAAAGAAGCCTTTCCCTGATTTGCCCGTGACCTCTCTCTTCCTACCAGTCACAGCTTGCTTTATTTCCTATTTAATGTCGAGTCCTCTTGGGCATGGGGCTTTCTGTGGGGCTAATGCCAAACCTCAGCGTCGCCTGGGGTCTCCTGCCTGGTGACTTGGCACAAAGGACGTGCGTGCCTGGTTCCCAGGACCCTGCCAGCAGCAAAGGCAGTGGTCGTCACGGCCTGGGACGGGGGCTTGGACGGCGGAGCACCTATCCCGGGGGTGGGGTGCCGCAGACCGGAGCAGCCTCCACTGACCCATCACACCTCCCTCTCAAAACACAAATGCAGAGAGCAAATGCATTCAGAAATTCAAGGCAGCAACCGACCACGGAGCGTGGGTCTCCGCGTGCGGGGCCTCCCGCGTGCGAGGCCCGGTCCTGCCTTAGCCGCAGGCCCTGATGCCTCGGACGCTTCCTCCCAGAGCTGGAGGAACCCAGATGTGTGTCTTAAGCGCCACGGCGGTGACGATTAGGCGGGGAGCAGGGTGGTTTCCACAGTCGTCCTGGCACGGGTTTATTGAGCAACTGCTATGGGCCTGCGCTCTTCTGGATGTAAGGATACCGAGAGAAAACTCCCCACGCCAAGGTGGGGTTTACCTCCCAGGACAAGACACAGGCAACAAGAAAGATAGCATATATGTGGTAAATATATATATTTAAGGTGATGTATGTCAGTGGTAAGTACTAATAAGAAAAATGAGGGGCCCCTGGGTGGCTCAGTCGGTTAAGCGGCCGACTTCAGCTCAGGTCGTGATCTTACAGTTTGTGAGTTCGGGCCCCTGCTTCCGGCTCTGTGCTGACAGCTCGGAGCCTGGAGCCTATTTAAATTCTGTGTCTCCCTCTCTCTGTCCCTCCCTCGCTCACGCTCTGTCTCTCTTCTCTCTCTCTCAAAAATAAGTTAAAAAAAACTTTAAAAAGAAAAGAAAAGAAAAACGAAAGCACAGAAGAAGGAGAGAAAGTTTGGGGGGGAGGGCGGTGCTGATGGAAAATGGTGATGAGTTAAAATTTTAGATGTTGGGGTTTGGGAGAGTGACATCTGCGCAAGAAGCTCAGGTGAAGGAGGGGCCACCCAGGCACCACGTCCGTCCTCCATGTCACCTCCCCTGTCATCCCAGCCAGGCTTTGTCCAGATCAGAGGAGCTGTGACTGGTATGCACTGCCACAACCTTTTTAGTTCCAATCTGCCCGCATAAGAATTCAATTTTAGTTAGAAGTTATTTTAAGCTTTGGAAATGTCATATAAAAAATATTCTGGTTAGAATCTCCCCTCTTTTTTCTTTTTCTTTTTCAAATTTTTAAATGTTTTTTATTTAATTTTGAGAGACAGAGAGAGACAGTGTGAGCAGGGGAGGGTCAGAGAGAGAGGGAGACACAGACTCTGAAGCAGGCTCCAGGCTCTGAGCTGTCAGCACAGAGCCCAACTTGGGGCTCAAACCCACGAACCGTGAGATCATGACCTGATCCGAAATCAGACGCTTAACCGACTGAGCCCCCCAGGTGCCCCTCCCCTCTTTTTTCTTAAACTGTAATATTTATAAATTTGGTTCTCTTTGAAGCAGATACTTCATTTATTGTCATATTTTTAGAGACTTGGGAAAGTTATCTTTGGCGTCTTCTGAGGATTAAACACTCTTTGCAACGATCTTTTCCCCTCATTCTTCAGTTGCTCACTAGGATTTCTTCCCAAAAAAGAAAAATAGAGTGTTAAATAATAAACCTAAAGCTGCAGGAAGAGGAAAAAGAGCAATTCTTCCACTTTGGGAGATGGGCCATTATTCTATCAGGCTATTTGAAATAGAAAAGCCCAGAATAACAGTGGCCGCAATAAGACAGATATATCTTTCCTACATACAAGATGTCTGGTGAAGGCAGTCCATGTGCAGACTGTATTTCTATTCTACCATCCTTGAAACCACCTCACGGTTCAGAATGGCCACAGGCGCTCCGGCCATCACATCCGTACTCCAGGAAGGAAGAGCGGGTGAACAGAATGGTCTGTTTCCTTCCTTTAGGGGGAAATTTCCATCAAATCCCTCATAAACCCCCCCCCACACACACACACACACTCACAGATTATGGGCCAGAACTTGAAAATATGGCCACACCTACCCATAATGGAGATTTGGAAATAGAGGAAAGGCATTAAGCTGAGTAACGATTTTGTTAGAAACTGATGTTCTGTTGTTTGAGAGAGAAAGGAGAATGGATATTGGAAAGAGTCTCTGATAATTTCTGCCCCAACCACCAAGCTCGATTTCTTTTTAAGTTATAAGGGCTATACATCTCAGGAAGATAAATCAACCTAACTCCTAGGGCCATGAGAAACTACATTTCAAAGTGTTCTCATTCTAGCTTTTTAAAAATCCAGATGAGAAATTCCAAGGGGGACTTTAGATTCTATCATCTTTATTGCTTTTTTGTGTATGTTAACTTAAGTGGTGTAGCGTTTCTCCTCATTTGGAATTTTAAGTCAAATGAAAGATGACTTCATTGCAGTTGTAGAGAATTTGTATTTTATAGGACAATATATATATATTAATGTTTTTTAAAAATTTATTTTTGAGAGAGAGCGACAGCGCAAGCGGGGAAGGGGCAGAGAGAGAGGGGGACACAGAATCGGAAGCAGGCTCTAGGCTCTGAGCTGTCAGCACGGAGCCCGACACGGGGCTCAAACCCACGAACTGTGAGATCATGACCTGAGTCGAAGCCAGATGCTTAACCAACTGAGACATCCAGGTGCCCCAAAATATATATTTTTTAAACATACATCTGAGAAAGGAAATGATAATGGGTTGCTTACAATGTACTTGAGTTCTGGTCCCTAATAAATTCAGCTATCTGCTGTGCATGGCAAACTGGTGTTTCGACTTCTTCGTCGGGGACCGGGGTGGGGAGGGGTGTTTCCCTCCTGAATAGCGAAGCTTTCAGGGATATTATGCAAAGCTATGTATGCTTTATGAATCTCTCTGCTTTATTAAAACATATTTCTCTCTGAGCTTAACATCATGCTTCCCTACCTCATAGTAGAAAAGATTCTTCATCTCGAATCCTGATTTCAGTGATGGAAATCCTGCAGACACACTCAAAGCTGTACCGTAAGACAAAATCATAAAGGAAATATCTCTTTCATCCACTAGCTGTGGAAATATAGATTAATTGTTTAACATGTGCGGATGGCTGGCATTCAGCTCAGCCCAGGCTCAACAAATCTTAGCTCTGGTGATAGACCATTTGATTCCAAAGAGACGTTGTTAGAGAGATGACCTCTCAGTTTATGGACGTGAACTTTTTCCATCCGCTTTCAGAAGCCTTTTCTTGATGAGTCTCCATTATTTCCCTGCGCTGTGTCTCTACCACCTCTGACATCCATCTTTCCTGAGCTTCAGTTCCTGGATGGAGTAATGCAATCTTTCTTATGGCATAAACATGCTGAAGTAGTAAAAGGAAAATTCAGACGTTCTCAAAATACACTGTCTTCGGGTGGAGAAGCCTTTGCCTAGGCAAATGGAGTCAAAATAGCTGTAATGGTTCCCTCCAGGTCAAGTTCTGGAAATATCCATGCTTTTGCATTTGTTCTGCAGTTGATCTGAGCGGCTCCCTACTGCTGCCAGCTCAGGGCTGTTTGCTTGCTGGTTTTCTTCAAACTTGTCCACACATTTTTTTTTGTTCTATCCTTAAAATAACTTTAAAAAATTTTTTTAAGTAGGCTCCACGCCTCACGTGGGGCTTGAACCCACACCTGTGAGATCAAGAGTCACGTGCTCTAGCGGCTGAGCCAGCTGCGTGTCCCGTGCCCACACATCTGTAAAGAATCTCAGTTTTCCCGTTGGAGTGTGCTGTTTGCCCCCGGGACATTGACACACAGTCTTCTGATGATCGCCTCTAGGGAATGGGGACAGTAGTCATTTTGCCTCTGACTTGTTTAGAAAAAATGGTTTCAATGAGAGAAGGGTTTAGAGCAAGCCCCAACTCCCGTCCCCACCCCAGACAACGCAAGTTTTTCCCGCTGTTTGTTTTCTACTCCTGGAATTGTAAATTGTTTCCATTTTCATAAGCACGTACAGAGGAAGGATGTAGTTCTGCAAGGTATTCGTACAACTCAGTGAGTTCTCAGGGCGGGTTGCTGACACCTCGCTTGAGCTCCCAGACGCTTGCAAGTGGGGGTCTTAGCCTTTGTGGTCAGGGGCAGGTGGGTGGGGTACTGAGAGGGCCCTGCTCTTGCCAGCGTCTTCTTTCCCAGGCCTGTCTACACTGCAGGGCATGCAGACTCCAGCTAACTCCCTTATCTGCTTGCTTCCTTAGCTAGTTACCATCCTGGCTGTGGACCCTGATGTTTCAAGGGAGCTCCGGCAAGTCTCCTGAAACAAAGTGCTTTGATATTGATGGTAATCACCTTCCTCAAAGGTAGGGTGAGGGGGGTGTCTGGGGGGCTCAGTCGGTTGAGCGTCCGACTTCAGCTCAGGTCATGATCTCACGGTTTGTGGGTTCGAGGCCCGTGTCGGGCTCTGTGCTGACAGCTCAGAGCCTGGAGTCTGCTTCCAATTCTGTGTCTCCCTCTCTCTCTGCCCCTCCCCTGCTCGTGCCCTGTCTCTCTCTGTCTCTCAAAAAGAAATAAACATAAAAAAAGTGGGGTGACAAATTCACTTAGCTTGAGCACATTCTTTTTTCAAGTCCATCACTGAATAAATTGGGCTTTAGGTTGGGTGCTTATGCTAGTTCTCACTTTCCCCACAGCCGGGAAGCCTAATACTTCATAAGTGCAATGAGGCCGGGCATCTGTGGTCTTCTGGTAAATTCCCTTTGGAAGGACTGCTTTTGTAGTTGTGGTTGTTGATTTCTTTTGTTTCTTTGTTTGTAAGGACTGATTCTTGAAAAAAGTAATCTTAAAATCAGAGAAGGCACTGATATTTAGTTTGTTTGTGTTTTTATTTTTTTAATTTTTTTTCTTTTTTAATGTTTTAATTATTTTTTTTTACAGAGAGAGACAGAGCATGAGAGGGGGAGGGGCAGAGAGAGAAGGAGACACAGACCCTGAAGCAGGCTCCAGGCTCTGAGCTAGCTGTCAGCACAGAGCCTGACGCGGGGCTCGAACCCACAAACGTGAGATCTGACCTGAGCCGAATTCGGAGGCTTAACCGACTGAGCCACCCTGGCGCCCCTGTTTGTGTTTTTAAAGTTTATTTATTTTTGAGAGAGAGAGAGTGCTTGAGCATGAGCAAGGGAGGGGCAGCAAGAGAGGGAGAGAGAGAGTCCCAAGCAGGCTCCATGCTGTCAGCACAGAGCCCGACGCAGGGCTTGAACTCCTGAACATCAAGATCATGACTTGATCATTCCTCTCTCTCTGCCTTTCCCCTGCCTGTGTCCTTTCTCTCTCTCTCAAAAAGAAATAAAAACATTTTTAAAAAAAGATTGCTAAATGAGGGGCACCTGGATGGCTCAGTAAATTAAGTGTCCAACTCATAATTTTGGCTCAGATCAGGAACCCAGGGTCATGGGAGAGAGCCCTGAGTCGGGCTCTGGGCTGGGTACGGAGCCTGCTTTGGATTCTCTCTCTCTCTCTCTCTCTCTCTCCCTCTCTCCCTCTCTCCCTCTCTCCCTCTCTCCCTCTCTCCCTCTCCCTCTCAGAGCCTGAGTGGTTCAATAGGTTGAGCCTCCGACTCTTGGTTTCAGCTCAGATCATGATTCCACGGTTCCTGGGATGGAGCCCAGAACTGGCCTCTGCACTGACAGTACACAGCCTCCTGGGGATTCTCTCTCTTTCTCTTTCTCTCTGCCCCTCCCCCTCTCGCATGTGCTCTCCCAAAATAAAGGAAAAAAAAGATACTCTCTCTTCCTCTGCCCCTCCCCTGCACACATTTGCTTGCTCTCTCTCTCTCTCTCAAAAAAATTTTGCTAAATGCATAAGTGAATGTGTTAGATATAATTTTCATCTGCATTCATTTATGAGACTTGACATTTAAAATTCTGCGCAAGATACTGCACAAGATATATAAATTACAAACCAAAAAAAAAAAAAGACAGAATCAAAAGGAAATACCAAACTATTCTGAGTTCTTGAACAAAATTCCAATGCATTAGGTTTGGGAACTAGAATAATAATGGTTGAAAATACCCTGAAATATGAAAGCAAGAAAGCAAATTTAATTCATTCAGTAAATATTTCTTGAGAACCTGTTATGTGCCAAAGACCATTCTAAGTGCTCCGGATTTAACAGCCAATCAGTCAGAATATCTACATGTATTTGTTAGGTAAACTCTTTACCCAACGTAGGGCTCAAACTCACGACCCCGAGGTCAAGCGCTGTGTGTACCATCGACGGAGCCAGCCAGCCACCCCAACCATCAAATATCTCAAATACGGAGATGATGTTTTCTATTCACTGTGAAAGCTGTTGCTCCAGGTCACCCCTGGTTACCAGCCAGCGATCTCCTTAGTTACAGGATTCACGTCTTACTCCCGATGAGGAACTACTGGATCATTTTGTGCACGAGAGCACATCTGTGTCTGGCCAGTCCCCTTTTAGCTTTTAGCTGGTGTAAATGTCTAGCTTCTACACATCTTCTACGTTGGAGATGACCGAATATCGTAAACTTCGTGGTTTCCTCCTAGCTGGGACGCTACCTACCACACACATTCTTCTCTGTGGTCTGCGGTGTCAATTTACATATTGTTTTTGAAGCCGATGAACTCATTTGCTTGAATCATTCCTACTAACTTAAGAAACACTTGAATGACATCATGAATGCTTTCAAATGTTTTGCAATATTTTTAGACTGTGGTCTCTGAGATGATTGGAAGGAGAGGAATGCAAAATATTGTGGCATTCCTAACTTTTTAGATAATTTGTCTCTAGCGTTTGGCAAGGCGGCAAAATATTTTCAATTCTGGGAGCATTACATAATGAAACATGTAAGAAAGTATTAGATTCTAGATCAGTATGTTTATTTTGTGTGTGTGTGTGTGTGTGTGTGTGTGTGTGTGTGTGTGTATTCGGGGTGGTGGTGAAGGTGTACCTTGTCAGTGCTGAAATGGGAAGAGGTTTATAAAAACGATAAACTGGGCAAAATACCTCAAATGGGGGTTAGATTTAAAGCACATTTGAGGGGGCGCCTGGGTGGCTCAGTTGGTCGAGCGTTCAACTTCGGCTCAGGTCAGGATCTCACGGTTAGTGAGTCCAAGCCCCGCATCGGGCTCTGTGCTAACAGCTCAGAGCTTGGATTGAGCGTCCAACTTCGGCTCAGGTCAGGATCTCACGGTTAGTGAGTTCAAGCCCTGCATCGGGCTCTGTGCTAACAGCTCAGAGCCTGGAACCTGCCTTGGATTCTGTGTTTTGCTTTCTCTCTTCCCCTCCCCTGCTCACACTCTGTCTCTCTCTGTCTCTCAACAATAAATAAATGTATAAAAAAATTTAAAGCACATTTGAGGCTGACCAAATATCAGTCGTGCTTTTTTACTTTTTCAGAATTTCCTCCCTGGGACCCATCTCGTCTGTCATCTTCCTCACTATGTCCTGCCTCCTCTCCTTTCCTTGCTCAGCTAGTCCTATTTACCTGTAAAACACAGCCCTTCCTGGGGCGCCTGGGTGGCTCAGTTGGTTAAGCAGCTGACTTTGGCTCGGGCCATCATCTCCTGGTTCTTGAGTTTGAGCCCTGTGCTGGACTTTGTGCTGACAGTTCAGAGCCTGTGGCCTGCTTCAGATTCTGTGTCTGTCTCTCTCTGCTCCTCCCCTGCTCACACATACTCTCTTTCTTTCAAAAATAAATAAAGAACCTTTTAAAAAAGTACAAAAATCCACAGCTTTTCCTTTGCATGTGTACTTTGGAGGGAATTGCATGGCTGTATCTATTAGAACATTAGTAATCAGATTATTTTATACAGAGTTTGCCTTTCTGTCTTGAGAAATGAAGAAAATTTAAACTTCATGAACTAGATTTGGCTTTCAGCCTTTTTTAAATGTCATGGCCATTTAAGAATGATTTCTTAAGTGCATACATTAAGCGAGATAACTTTATTTCTATTTCATTGGTTTCCCTGTTATCAAATGTTATAAATCCTGTAACATTAAACGCTTTTAAAATAATCCATTAGGGGCACCTACGTAGCTCAGTTGGTTAAGCAGCTGCCTTTGGCTCAGGTCATGATCTCACAGTTGGCAGGTTCGAGCCCCACGTCAGGTTCTCTGCTGTCTGCATGGAGTCAGCAAGCTAGCGGAGGGTCTAGCGGCCACCTTGATTTTACGGTGGTAACAGGAAAACACGATACTTTGCAATATCTGCTACTGTAACGTGTTCTAAGAAATTTGCGATTTCTGTTGATGCCAAATCCCCAGGTTTGTTAATTTACTGTGGTTTTTGACTTATGTTGATGATTAATGTAAATGCTACATTTCAGTTAAACATTAGCGGGAAGAAAGATGTGTTCTCTTCCCATCTGTAGTCACAGACCCCTCGAGGGATTGGGGACCCCGGGCGAAGAACTGTCTCCCCTGACTGTTATCTCCTTGTTAGAAAACCCAGCACATAACACAGTGCCTTACATGGAGTGATTCCTCATTAAATGTTATCTGAATTGAGTGAAACACAGAGCAAGGAAGTCGACATTCACCCAAGGTTTACGATTATTGCTACGACTTCTTGCCTCTTGTCTACAGACTTAGAATGGTACCTAGGTGAAGGTTTATGAAAACGTCTTTAGCTAGATGTAGGGTGATCTTGTTTCTATGAGCATCAATTCTTACCCGTGGAGATGAGCCTGGTTCCGGCATGGCCAGGAGCTGGTTAAATCAAATGAGCTGCTTTCTGTTTGATGCCTAACACACATACTTGGCCCTTTCATAAGGGATTTTGTCGCAGCCAGGTTTGTGGTTGGTGTCCAGAAGGGTCACAGGATAATCCTATATTCCACAACACAGAGTCATTTATTACATGAGAATGGATCCGGCGGTATTATTATATTGCATTTCCTACTGTAAAGCCTTTTTTCTTTTTACTGAGGAATCACGTTGATCACATACAGTAAGTAGAAGATATTTTGTAGTTTAGACAACTCACACTTTCTGCAATATGGCTGAGAATTTGTCCTTGTAATAGTTGAATCTTCTAACGTTACTTTTGAGGGGAGCTCACCAATTTTGTAAAATGTGCTTTATAGGAACACAGACCCCCAACAGGCCCTAAGCTCACTGGACCTGTTGTCATTTCCTTCTGAAGGGTGCCTTTAATTTTCCTCATTTGGAAATGTCCTCCCCTCTCGGTGGCCTCTGAGGTCTGGCCTCCCAGTTCTGGGCCTGACTCCGGGCCTCCCAACCTTGTTGGAGAAAGTGGTTCCTTGCTGCTCTTCCCTCTCCATCCGTCTTGGTTCACATGCTCACCACCTTTGTCCCCACATCCCTCAGTCCTCAGCTCCAGGCCCAGCCCTGAGCACGTGACCTGCACCTGCTATGTGCCGCATGTCCCATGTGTGTATGGCGTCGGCTCCGTCACCTTGCTCGGATCCCAATCTCCCTGCGGCTCTATTTTCCACACCTTCCTCTCCTCTTGTTTCCCCTCCTGCCTGCCAAGTTTGTGTTCTGGATCACCTGCCTACTGGATCTGAATCACTTTCTTTTTCTTCACCTTCTCTCCTCTGTTTATGAAAGTTCACAGACATGCTCATTCTTTTAAAAATATGTGAAAGGGGGGCACCTGGGTGGTTCAGTCGGTTGGGCTCAGGTCGTGATCTCATGGTTCATGAGTTCGAGCCCCATGTGGGTGTCTGTGCTGACAGGTGAGAGCCTGAAGCCTGCTTCAGATTCTGTGTCTTCTTCTCTCCCTCTCTCTCTGCACCGCCCATCCCCCGCTCATGCTCTCTCTCTCAAAAATAAACATTAAAATTATTTTTTAAAATATGTAAAAGAAAACAAAACTCTTCCCTTATTCTTGTTACCCCTGTGTCTATTATTAGATCTCTTGCCTTTTTTTCATTGCCAAATGTAAGGGACTGGTAGTCTATAGTCATGCTTCAAGGCCCACGTATGCCTTCCGCTTTTGAAATCTGGCCTCTTTCTCCACCATCCCACTGAGAATGTTTCTCTAGAAGGTCACTAAGCCTCTTGTTTGTCAAACCCAGTGACCTTTTCTTTGTTCTCATTCCTAAGGCTCTAGAATCTGATATTATTTATGGCCATGTTTTTGAGGCTCACTGGCTGCTTTGGCTTTCAGGACACTTTTTTTTTTTTTTTAATGTTTATTTATTTTGAGAGACAGAGAGAGGAGGGGGAGAGGTAGACATAGGCAGAGAGAGTCCCAAGCCGGCTTCTCTCTCCCAGGAGCCTGAGTTTGGTCTTAATGCTATAAACCGCAAGATTATGATCCCAGCCCAAATCAAGAGTTGGGTGCTGAACCAACTAGCCACCCAGCCGCCTCCAGAACACCTTTTTAAGTCTTCCTTCTGACCGGTTGTTTTCTCCTCCTTGGTAGCTCTTGGTTCCTACTCCGGTGACTCTAGTGGGAATTTCTACACAGATAATTCCCTGACGATTATCTCTAGCTCCAGACTATCAAATTTCAGTCCAGCATTTCCGTGGCTTGGTGCACATTTCCTCCTGATCTCAGGATGTGGACATGCCTGATGTCCTCTTATCTAACTCCTCTCCTGTATCGCACTGTTAATCCTTCCCCCATCAGTCAGAGTTCTCAGATTTTTTATTCTTCTGCCCCAGATTCAGACACTGGCAAACCCTGACCCTTTTCCTGCTACCCTTTTTCATGTCTGTCCCTCCTTTCCATTCCCACAATGACTTTGGACTTGGGTTCTTGTCTCTTCATGGACTTCTCGGTCTCTAGTTCTACCCTGGTTTGTCTCACAGACATGCCAGGTTACATAGCTCCAGTCTGGCACTTTCCAGCCCCAAAACCTCCCCATGGCTTTGAATTAGTAAAGGAATCAAGTACAGATGCCCAATTAGGCATTCAAGACCTTCGCAGTAAGTACAATGGAAATTTTATTTTCTATTTCCCAAATAAAAGCCAAAACAAATTGTCAATACAACTGTGCTGTCCCTGCACTTTAGGACAAGAGTTGTAAGAAAAAGAACTTAATTTTTAAAAATCGTGCATACTCTTTTCCAGCTGTAACAGAGTCCTTTGGGGATTTGCTCTTCCTCTCAATTACGAGGTAATTTTCATTTGAATTTACTTAGCACATTGCATCTCATGTTCTAATTACGTCTATTTTTGTCTTGCTCTCTTTCCCACCTATGCCTTAGTCCCTCAAACACAGGACGTGTCTTACTCATCTTCGTGTACCTCAAGTTCCTTGGCACATGGCGTTTACTATACGTCTGCTAACTTTACTCGTGCCCTACCCCAACAACAGCCCGTCCTCTTAACAAAATCAGCCACAACTCTAATTAAGTAAAAACACTTAGGGGCACCTGGATGGCTGAGTTCAGCTGAGTGTCCGACTTTGGCTCAGGTCATGATCGCGCAGTTTGCGGGTTCGAGCCCCACATTGGGCTTGTTGCTGTCAGTACAGAGCCTGCTTTGGATCCTCTGTCCCCCTCTCTGCCCTTGTCCCGCCTGCACGTGCTCTCTTTCTCAAAAAATAAACATTAAACAGAAAAACACACCTGATCCTTCAGTTCCTCTGGACACTTAGGTGAGGTGGTTTGCAGCTGAGGTTTAGGAAGGGGCAGCTGGAGGCACTCAGAAGCTCTTAAAAGATTTTCAAAGTGAAATGTTGGTGGAACCATTTGTCCTCACGTAGTCATATGGTGTTTAATTTAATCGACAGATGTGTTAATTACATGTTTGAGGATATGTGTTAAGTTTTGCAGGCAAGTGACTGCTGCGGTTTAAACTCCATTTATTGACAAGTCTTTGACCAAATAATGTTGTTCTGGGAAGATGGGATTATTGAAAACCTCTACCACAGGAACGGCCGTGAGGACAAAATATACCAGCATTACGAAACAGGTTGTTGGTGAGGGGTACTATTCAAGGTGTTATTCTTAAGTGGCCATGGTAAAGCTACACACATATCCTCAACTTTTTACTTATGCAAAGAGAGACTAATACCATGAGTCGTTTTACTAAATGTAGTTTGCTAGTTTTAAAAATCCACTTAAACTCTCAATAATTCTTCCTATAGAAGCTGAGGTGTCCCACATGCTCTAATGCCCTTGGACAGGGCTATGGATCCTCAACAGATAACTTTCAAAGAGGCCTATACACTTTAAAGAGTTCCTGTACTTTATGGTCTTTCAAATTCTTGAAATATGAAAAGTTCAAGATGAAGTCCCACTAAAAAAACCAAAGCTCTCCAGCTGGGAAAACTTGACACATGGGCTTTTGGCAAAAGGCTCAATGACTTAACTATTTGGCTATATTTGAAGTAAAAAAAACACACACACACATATACACACATATTTATAGAATATAAATATATATACACACAGAATACATCACCACCTAACATATTCCGTTTAAGACTTAGGCTCTGGGAATTCTCTTGACAGTGCTTTTACCACGGCTGTAATTTATCCTCTACCTGTAAATTCAAATTTACAGAAAAGCTCCCAGCTCCAGAAAAGGCAACGTTAAGAAAGCGGGGTTTGCCCAAAATTAGAGTTAGGAGGGAGCAGAAGAGAAAAGAAAGCAAAGTCTCCGTGGCTTAAAAAATTTCTTTTTATTCTTTGGGAAAGAACTGGCATATAACCGCAAGGCTTTGCAGCATGCGTACCTGTACGTGTGTAACATGTAACATCCACACAAACACGTAGAACCGGACAGCCACCTCGAAGGCCGGGATTACGTACAAAATAGACATTGTAAAAAACTGAAAACAATAAAAGAAAAAAGAAAGCCCTCAACACAGATCTTTCCCGATGTCTTATAACGAGTTTGAAACTGTATCAGAAAGAAATGAGGCAGGGGCGCCCGGGGGGCTCAGTCCGACTTCAGCTCAGGTCACGATCTCGCGGTTCCGAGGTTCCAGCCCCGCGTCAGGCTCGGCGCTGACAGCTCAGAGCCTCGAAGCTGTTTCCGATTCTGTCTCTCGGCCGCTCCTCTGCTCATGCTCTGTTTCTCTGTCTCTCAAAAAATAAAAGTTAAAAAAAAAAAAAAAGAAAGAAAGAAAGAAGAAAGAAAGGATGAGGCAGACCCTGTCGCTAAGAACCTCCGGAAACCCGAGACCCACGGGTGGGCTTGGAAGTCCGGCGAACCGCGGGCACAGACGGGGGCAGAGGGAGTCCGCCAGGCCCGAGGCCCCGCCTCCCGCGTCCCCCAGCGCCGCGCACGCCGCGCCGTCGCCTCCCGGGGTGCCACGCACCTCGCCCACGGCCCGCAGCCCGGCCCTCGGCAGCCTCACAATCGGGGCAGGGCGCCGGCATGACGTCACCTCTCCGCGGCCCGCCTCCTGCGCCCGGAAAGAGGCGGCCGCCCATTGGCTGCGCCGCTGGCGGCCTCCGGGCCAATGACAGGGCAGCGGGCGGCGGGGTCGGGCCTTGACGTTGTGCTGCTCGCTGTGGGGTTTATTTGGCTCCGGGGCCCCTAGCCGACGCCATTAGGAGCCGCAGCGCCCGAGGCCGACCCCCCTCTACGGCTCTGCCCACCCTTCTGCCCTTCGAAGTGCCCCCCGCCGCCGCGCCCGCTCTCTGCCCCTCCGCCCCCCGCCCCCGGGAGCCGGGAGCCGCGCGCGGGCCCGCGGAGACCATGTCCTGACTGAGGGGAGAGGGCGGAGGCGGCACAGCGGGACGGGCGGCGGCACGGAGGGAGGCGGAGAGGGGCCGGGCTCGGCTCGTCGCCTCGGGCTGCTCGGGGAGTCGCCGCCGCCGCCGCCGCCGCCGGGCGCTGAGCCTCGGACGGGGAGGGAGGAGCAGGAGCTGGAGGAGCCGCCGCCGCCGCCAGGTAACCGGGCCCCGGGAGGGCGCCCCGCTGCAGGCCCCTCGCGGCCCCGTCTGCGGCCTGTCCGGCCCCTCGCTCCCTGACGGCGCCCGGGCCGCCGGGTCTTCGGGGTCCCCCGCCCGCGCCCCCCGGGGCGGCGTTGCGGGCGAGGGGAGGGGACCCGGTCGGCCGCCGCCGCGCTCCCATCTTGGGCTTTCCCGGCGCGGGGACAGGCCCGGGGCTTGGGAGGGTGGGTCCGCCGCGCTTGTTTACCGACCAGCCATCCGCCGGCGGCCGGCCGCGCCGCCTGCCCTGTGCCACCGCTCTTCCGCCAGAGTCGCCCTCGCTCGCCCCCCAACTTCTTTTTCTGCCACCTACGGGCGGGTGAGTGGGGGCCTCGCTCCCGCTCTGCAATAGGCCGCAATACTTGGTTCCATCTGTACAAGTTAGCGCTGGTCTCCAAACTTGGATTTCGGCCCCTCTGGCCGCTTCCTCTCCGGGCCTCCCGAGGTGGCCTCCGGTCGGTGCCGTGTCGGTGAGAAAATAGAGGCGGAGGGCGCCGGGGTGGGGGGAGGAGCCGGAGCCGGGGGAGAGATTGTTTACCCTGCTCGCTCGCAGCGGCGATTGTGCAGTGCGAGTGTCTTGTTATTTTCTCGGCGGCGGTTCGGGGCGGGTTATTTCTCAGACAAAAGGGCTGTAATGAATACTTGCGTTGAGCACCAGGGACCGGCCGTCGAGACCCAGCCTGGGAAGTTTGAGCCGGCCCATTATCTCTGAGCCACACTGGGATTTTGAAACTCTCCTGGCTGAGGATTTTGCGTTTCTGTGGACGGAGGCCCCTTTCCCAGCGCTCCGTAGGCGATCAGGTTAAGCGCCGTCCTCTGTGGCCCGGGATTTTGGTCCGTTCGCGCACCGTGTGATCTATGGTGTTGGCAATACATTGAGTGCACAGAAATGCTCTTTAAGAATGCAGTTGACAAACACTCAGCTCTTGGGAACCTCATATAATGAGCGGTTCTTGGATCTTTGGTTCTTTTGTTTGTTTTTAGTTGACTTTATCACTTGCGCGACCTCAAGGGTACCCCTGTTTTGAGCAGACGTGGATGACTCAGTGTACAACTCCTACGCCAGGGGAAACCGTAAAGAGTTTTGATCTTGGTTTGTGCCGGGGGCCTTGGAAAAGTCACCTAACCTGTGTCCGTGAAAATTTAGCTGGATCTCTTCTCCTAGTTATTATTTTTAATTAAATGAGGTAATTCTGAAGAACTTGAGTGTTGCTCCCTCTTGATTTTTGGATCTTAAGCTGTGCAGGCACTTCTTGATGCTACAATTTTATAACATTGTTTTTATTGGGCTTTGAGAAAACTCAGAGGACAGCACTGCCACGTTTTAATGGGGAGGATGTTTGAATGTCAGGAGGGGTTTTTATGTCTCTTGATGTTTCAACAGTTTTACTAATGCTTTAGAGCTTTGAGACACCCGTTTATTTCCTCTTGCAGTGTGCCTGGGTGAGTATGGTGAGCTCATTCACCACAGTGTCTTGTCTGCTTGTGGCCTTAATCCGGCTCTGAACACTGCTAAGGGGTAAGGCATGTCACGTTTGAGGTCGGAGGGTTAACATAGTTCTGGAACTCACAATCCAGGCATACAGTAGTTGAGGTAAATCGCCTGTGTGTGACTGATAGTGTGAGGGCTGTTCAATGTGCGTTGGGCTTATATTGCTTTTATAATAAGTGGAAACTTTAAATAAGTGGAAGTTGGGAAAGTAGAACACTGTAACTTTTCATTTAACTTGGTTCAGTTTTATTATTTGAGCATTGCTGTTGCTTCCTTTCTGCCCCAGTAATAAGTAAGCTCTTCTACCTGGGCTTTGAGCACATTTTCTCCCAGTGATGTGCTCTTTTATTTGGAATATTCGTGCTTGCTTATGTTTTGGGTAAACAGTGTCTTGAATACTGTAATACTCTCATCTCCTGGCATCACACCATGAAAACTTCCAGAACGCTCCTTACTACATGTGAAGTAAGGCGGAAGCTTCTTGGTGTGGTGGTCAGGTTTCTCTGTAATCTGGCCCTGATCCACCTCAGTCTTAACTCCTGTTTCTTCCCTCTGTGCGTTTAGTTCCAGCCCAACGAACTTGTTTGTTGTTGCCTGAAGTTCCTCCTCTTGGCCTTTCTTTGTGCCTTTCTTTCTGTTGAAACCCTCTTCCGCTGTATTCATGGATACTCTCTTTACTTTGAGCCCAGTTGAGTCTTTTTGACTCAGTGTTGAGTAGTCTTTTTGATGAGTTCAACCTCAAGGGATCAGTTCACTCCTTTTTTACACCAGCATGTGCTAGCCTGGGTTTCAGTTTATCTTTTTATGCTTTTATGCTGCTTCCCAATTAGATTTTAAGATCTCTGAGAAATGGGTATGAATTCTTTTTCTGTGGTAACCATATATTCAGCATTGGAAGATGGTTACCAAGTATTTTGGGATATGAAAATATTCTGGGATATGTTGTTTGTAGTCTTTTTTTTTTTAATTCCTTAATTTATTTTGAGAGAGAGATTCTGAATCAGAGAGCATGAGCCAGGGAGGGGCAGAGAGAGAATTCCAAGCTGACACTGAAGTGCCGGATGCGGGACTCAACCTCGCATGCAGTGAGATCATGATCTGAGTGGAAATCAAGAGTTGGATGCTCAACTGACTGAGCCACCCAGGTGCCCCTCTTTGTAGTCTTTTAAGTAATGGAGTTTCTAGGATTTTGATGATTTAGGAGGTAATATATTTGAAATTATGTCTGTCTCTTTTTCAATTTTTTTTAATGTCTATTTCTGAGAGAGAGAGAGGGCATGGGTGCTTGCCCGCCTGTTTACACTAATGGGGGAGGGGCAGAGAGCCAGGGAGAGTCTGAAGCTGGCTTCAAGCTCTGAGCTGTCAGCCAAGAGCTCGACTTGGGGCTCGAACCCACCAACCATGAGATCCTGACCTGGGCCCATGTCGGACGCTCAACGGACTGAGCCATCCAGGCACCTGGAAATTATGTCTGTCTTTTAAAAAAATTTTGGGGGGGTTAGTATGTTTATTTCTATCATTAGTGTGGTTCTCTTCTTGTAGAGGATGCTCAACAATGATAATGGTTATGTCTTTTTCAAATAAAAATTTAAGTGCTGCATTTTTGTAGTTTATTTGAGATTTGAATCTGGTGCAGTTACTTTGGTTTGAGTTTGGCACCAGTGACACTAAAGGAGGTCATTCCGTATTTGTATATAGGTAACGTTTAGCATCACGAGAAGGAGAAACTAATCTGTGGTCTAAGTTTGCATCCTGAACCTCAGATGTTGGCAGCATGTGTCATTGATCATGAGGCACATGAGACACAGGAGAATGTGTGATTCACTGCTGCCTGTCAACACTGTTGGAAGAAAACACAAACGGGCTGGCCCACAGTATTTTTGTATACCAAGGATAATACATGTGATTATATAGTTCATAGGTGGATGCTGATGTAGTTGGAAAATAGGTGTATATGTTCCTGTTGTGTGTGTCTGAGTAGGAGGCTTGGTATTTTATGCATACGTAGTCTCTTCGCAGTAAACAGTCTTGATTTGTCCATTGCATATATGTGGAAACTTGTCCTCTTCCAGTTCGTCAGAATATTTTTTCCTTGTAATTGATTGATTTTGTTAGAACGTAGTTTACACCAAACCTTATTTTAAGCTTCAGAACCCTTTTTTGAATAATCAAAGGTGAAATTAGTCCATTAATGAACTTCCCAAACATATTAGGCAGGCTACTTGTGTTTGTAAAAGGCCAGCTTCCGTGGAGTTTATACCAGTAATTTTACCACTGAGAAATCTGGATCAGTAAACATTCCTTGCTTTCTGGGAGGTGGTATTTTGGTTAAGATGAGATTTTTGACAGGGGCCATCAGTTGTAGTTTTTTTTTCCCCCCCAAGTTTATTTATTTATTTTGAGGGGTATTTTGAGGGGGTGGCTCAGTTGGTTGAACGGCTGACTTCAGCTCAGGTCATGATCTAACAGTTCGTGAGTTTGAGCCCCACGTTGGGCTCCGTGCTGACAGTTCAGAGCCCGGAGCCTACTTCAGATTCTGTGTTTCCCTCTCTCCCTGCCCCTCCCCAACTCCCACTCTCTCTCTCTCTCAGAAATAAATAAACATTAAAAAAATAAAGTTTATTTATTTTGAGAGACAGTGTGTGTGGGAGGGACAGAGAGAGGGAGAGGGAGAGAGAGAATCCCGTTGGCTCTGTCAGTACAGACCCCACTGTCAGTACAGACCCCAAGGTGGGGTTTGAACTCATGAACCATGAGATCATGACCTGAGCCAAAACCAGGAGTCACTTAACTGACTGAGCAACCCAGGCACCCCAAGTTTGAGTTTTAAAATGGATATTGGTCACGTATATTGAATATAAAGTTGATAATTTTTTAGCTGCCTAGTGAATTGAACTTTTTAGTAATGAAAAAACTGATTTTTTATTTTTAGAGTTCATATATTGAGGGCAGACTGTCCCACTCTTTCCTTTTTTTTTCTTTTATAGTTTATTGTTAAGTTGGTTTCCATATAACACCCAGTGCTCATCCCCACAAGTGCCCCCCTCCATGTCCATCACTCCCTTTCCCCTGTCCCACTCTCTCCTAACCAACAAAACATAATTTGGGTTTCTCACCATTTGGTAAGTCAGAATTTTATGTGGATTGAATTCACATAAATAAAAATATTTGAATGTATAAAGTATTGTTGGAAATCAGTTGCATATCTTTCTGTTGTTTTTCTTTTCTTTTTTAATTTTTATTTTTGAGAGAGAGAGACAGAGACAGACAGACAGCATGAGCAGGAGAGGGGCAGAGAGAGGGGGGGTATAGAACCGGAAGCAGGGTCCAGGCTCTGAGCTGTCATTATAGAGCCTAACGTGGGGCTGCAACACACAAACGGTGAGAGCATGACCTGAGCTGAAGTCACTTAACTGACTGAGCCCCCAGATACCCTCTTTTCTTAATTTTAAAGTAACCGTTTCATTGAAATTTATTTCATATAGCATAAAAGTCACTCTTCTAAAATATGAAATTCATTGGTTTTTAGTATATTCTAAAAGTTGTATAGTCATCACCACTATCTAGAACATTTCATCACTCCCCCAAAAAAGACTGTACCCATTAGCCAGTTCCTCCCTCTTTTGCCCCACCCAGTTTCTGGGAACCACTAAATCTTTTCTTCTCTACGGATTTACCTATTCTGTACATTTCATATTAAGTGGAATCATACACCATGTCACTTTTCGTGTCTGGCTTCCTTCACTTAGCATAATATTTTCCAAGGTTTACCCATGTTGTAACATGTATCAGTACTCCCTTTTTTTATAGCTGAATTGTTTAATATTGTATGGATATACCACATTTTGTTTATGTTTATCCATTCATTGATGGACGGTCATTGAGGTTGTTTCTACTTTTTGTTTGTTTGTTTCTACTTTTTGACCGTTATCAAGTATGCTGCCAGGAATATCTGTGTCCACGTTTTTGTGTGGCCATAAGTTTTCATTTCTTTTGGGTGTGTACCTGGACGTGGAATTGCTGGGACATATGGTAACTCTGTGTTTAACCTTTGAGGAGCTTCTAGGTTGTTTTCCAAAATGGTTGTACCATTTTACATTTTCCAGCAATGAGGGTTCCATTTCTCTACCTCCTCATCCATCTTTATTACCGTTTTTTTATTGTTGCCATCCTAGTGAAATGACGTCCCCTAGTTTTTATTTGCATTTCCCTAATGACTAATAGTATTGAGGATTTTTTTCATGTGCTTATTGGCCATTTGTAAATTTTCTTTAGAGAAATGTAACTCCAATCCTTTTTCAGTTGGGTTATTTGTCTTTTCATTGTTGAGTTGTGAGAGTTCTTTATGTAATCTGGCTACAAGTCAGATACATGATTTGCACATATTTTCTTCTTTTCTGTGGGCTGTCTTTTCACTTTCTTACTGGTGTTCTTTGAAGCACCAAAGATTTTAATTTCATCGTAGTCCAGCTTACCTATGTTTTCTTTTACCTGCGTTGTCAGTGTTTCTAAGTAGGCATTGGCCAATCCAGTGTGCAGAAGATCTGCATTATGTGTTCTAAGAATTTTTGGTTTTGGTTTTGTTCATTGAGATCCATACTGTTCAGTTTTGTGCACAGAGTGACGTGGGAGCCCCGGTTCTTCCGGAGGTGGCTCTCTGGTCGCCTCAGCATCGTTTTCTGAAACTTCCTTAGTCTTTAATAATAGAATTATTCTCAACTGTACATTGATTATTGCAAGACGGTATTCCCTGGATAGATGAAGCAATTATCCTTATTTTGCAGATGGAGAAAGGGATCTCTACTTAGTGTCGCACGTTCAGTTGCAGCGGCAAACTTGTGATTGGAATTCTGAAGGGAAGACAGCATATAACAACACCACTTCTAAATCCTTTGCTTTTTTGGTTCGGCTGGGTCATTTTTTATGATAAATTTTTATTATAAAAATTCATTTCTTGGTGTTTAATGAAGTTAAAGTTTGTTTTCAAATGGGAAACTATGGTAATTTGCAGAACTAGCTTTGACTAATTTTTTGGACTGCTATCCTTTGATACCAGTAGAATTTTTTTGCCTAACTGGTAAGTGGCTGTCACATAGCAGACACTGCTCACAGAGACATACAGGTGAATTTTCCACAGGCAGCCATTGGAAACAAACCCTAATTCACACAGCTGAGTGCAGTGAAGTGGTGAAGGACTGACTGAGCACAAAGTTAGGTTTGGGTCGGAAACGGCCTTACAGAGACGGGAACATTGGAGGTGGTCCTCAAAGAAGTAGTAGGGTTCTAAAACCGGGTAAGAATGGGGGGTGGGAGTGGGCAGACACCCGGTGCAGAAGCAAGCCTGTGAGTGAAGGAGACATGGAAGCTACACGTCCCACTAAGGACTGGCAGGGGGTTCGGTGTCGCTGTAGGTAATGACTGAGGCTCTTCTGCCCCGCCTCACTTTCCCCAGGGCTGGTCTGTTGTCACGGGACAGGGAATCACGGCGCTGGAGCGGTCCTGTGTGGTGTGGGTCACCTTCGCGGGTAGGAAGAGAGAAGCATTCTGTCTCCTGTTTCTGTCTCTCTGTGTGGATGTGGAGGAATATGTGGGAGATGTTATTAAGTTGAAAATCTAAAGCCATTGTTTTTGTAGAAATTCTTTTAGCAGATTAATTATTGGGCACCTACTGTGTGCTCTGAAGTTGTTTAGGATTTTCAAAAAGTAGATTACATAAAACATTACAAAGGCTACTGAAATTAAAATATTTATTTTTATTAAAAATTTTTTTTAAACATTTATTTATTTTTGAGAGAGAGAGAGAGAGAGATACAGAGTGTGAGCCAGGGAGGGGCAGTGAGAGAGGGAGACACAGAATCCGAAGCACGCTCCAGGCTCTGAGCTGTCAGTACAGAGCTTGACGCGGGGCTCAAACTCAGGAACCGTGAGATCATGACCTGGGATGAAGTTGGCCATTTCACCCACTTAGCCACCAGGTGCCCCTGAAATTAAAACGTTTAGTGATGACCCATTCACTGTTCAGAAGGCATCTCTACTGGATGTTGAGAAACTCATGTGAACAAGACAGGCACTGTTACTTGTATTTACACTCTCGTGTGGAGAGCAGTCAAGGAGCAAACAAGGAAGAAAAAAAACCCCAGCTATTGCTAAGTGCTGTGCAGATAATGCAAGCAGGGTGGTGTGGTGGATGTGACTGAGTGGCCAGGGAAAATCTTTCTGCAGAGGTGGTATTTAAGCCAAGATCTCCGTGACAGCAGCTGGCCATATGAAAATCTGGGGAAAGAGCATTCTAGGCAGAGGAGATTTCAAATACAAAACTCTCAATGTGAGAACGAGCTTGCTGGTAAAAGGAACAGAAGGAACTCTACTTTTATGTAAAGATTTTCAAGAAAGGCTGGCCAATTTTAATTTTATTGTGAGTGGATTGGGAAGCCATCAGGATTTTAAGTCCTTGTGCTGTGATCTGGTTTACACTTCTGAAGGATCCATCTGGCTTCTGTGTAAGGGTGGTGGATAGAGTAGACGGCAGTGAGACGCGTGGGGAGGCTTTGGGGTGGTCTCCGGGGGAGGTGATGGTGGCTGGGACCAGGGACGTGGGAGGGCGTTCTGGAGGAAAGAAGAGATTTCGGATCTGTTCTGGAGGCAGCGTCAGTGCTGTGTGGTAGCTAGAGACAGCGACTGACCAGTCCGCCGGTCTTGTCCCTTAATATTCATGCTTTGTTTGAGGGAAATGTTTTTGTAATTGTGGAAGGCTGTGGTGCACTAATGAGGGAAAAGAAAACGAGACTCAGAATCTGGGGTCTACTTCCTAAAGCTTTGTGACCCTGGGCTAGTCATTTTACCATTCCTGGAGCCCCAGACCCCTTGTCGTTAAAATGAATATACTTGTACCCTAGGGAGATTCTGGGGTTCGTTAGGGGGAAGTACCTGAGGGTTCTCAGGATTCGGTGAAATAATGTAAGGGTTCTGTGACCTAAAGCTCCATACAACATTTAAGGCGGTATTATTTCAAGCTGGCAGTTTTTGCTAATAGTAATTATGGGATTTGGATTGAAGTTATTGGTTTTAGCCCCTACTTAAAGACAGGTGTGGCATTATAATAGTTTTTTATTAACGAAGATGCTTGGGTCTTACAGATTTGGCTAATACCCCAGATTCAGTAAGGGGTGGAGAGGGACTTGAACTTGCATCTAAGAAGTGCAGTGCATTTTCCCTGTGTATGAGAGAAATGAATATAGATATCAAGAGCTGTCTTGATCTTCCCATAGTAAATTAAAATTCTTTTTAGTGTTTATTTTTGAGAGAGAGAGAGAGACTGAGTGGGGCAGGGGCAGAGAGAGAGGGAGACACAGAATCTGAAGCAGGCTCCAGGCTCTGAGCTGTCGGCACAGAGCACCATGCAGGACGTGAACTGGCGAACCTCGAGATCACGACCTGATCGGAAGTTGGGCACTTAATCGACTGAGCCACCTAGGAGCCCCATTCCCATAGTAAATTAAAGTAGATTTTACCTTTGTAACACTTTGGTGAAAGGCACTAGTAATAGTAAATCACTAAAGGAAAATATTGTAGGATATTCTTGAACTGGGTATTGGTTTGTCTTTGTGTTTGGAGGAGGGACCAAGGAGATACTTGAAGACCTGTCCGGAAGGACCTTTTATTCCCTGTTTAGGATTTTTAACTTAAGTAGGATATTGTTCAAAATTTCACAGCTACAGAATAACAACATTAGATTTTTTTCCTTTTTCTTTCTTTTTGACCATTATGGCAGAGATGTGGAGTATGAAGGTAGGAAGACCAGTTAGGAAAATAGGAGGGAGGAAATGATGAACTTAGGGCTTGGTGATAGGGGTGGGAAGAAGGGCTAATTTTTGACGAAGGTTTGGGATGCAGGAGGCAGATTTATTCTCTGCTGAAAGAGCCCTGCTGTACCTGTTACCTGGTTTTTGTCAGGATAAAAATGAGGTATGTGTAAGTATTTTGTAAATTTTTCCTCCCTAAATGTATGTTTATTTTTGAGAGAGAGAGAGAGAGAGAGAGAAAGTACATGGGGAGGGGCAGAGAGGGAGGTAGACAGGATTTGAAGCAGGCTCCTTGCCGACAGCAGAAAGCCCTAATTGGGCCTCAAACTCAAGAACCATGAGATCTTGACCTGAGCCGAAGTTGGACGACGGTTAACTAACTGACTGAGCCGCCCAGGCGCCCCAGTATTTTTTAAATTGTAAGATTTATTGTGTGATGTGGATATATAAAAATAACAAACATATAGTGTCTCTAGAACTGTTTGAAAACCAGTTGCAGAGTGGATCCCCTTTAACCTTAAATATTTTAGTGTACATTTCCTAAAAAACAAGAGCTTTCTGTTACACAGCCACAATATACTGATCAGAATCAGAAAATTAACATTTTTAGATACTCAATTAAAATTTTTTTTTATATATAGAACATTAATTGTTTTTAGAAAAGTTTGTTTTCAGAGAGGGGCTGTGGCAGAGAGAGGAGAAAGAATCCCAAGCAGGCTCTGCACTGTCTAAAGCATGGAGCCTGACGCAGGGCTCCAACTCCTAAACCGCAAGATCATGACCTGAGCTGAAGCCAAGAGTCACTCAACTAACTGAGCCATCCAGTCGCCCCTGTAATTCTTTTTCTTTCTTTCTTTTTTTTGTAACGTTTATTTATTTAGAGAGTGTGCGTGCGCGCACATGAGGTAGGGGTGGAAGAGAGAATCCCAAGGAGGCTCCGGGCTGTCCATGTAGAGCCTGAATCAGGGCTTGATCTCACGAACTGTGAGCCAACGACTAGAATTGGGTGCTTAACTCACTGAGCTGCCCAGATGCCCCATTATGTAATTCTTAATAAGATTCTACAAATTTTACTCAGTGTTTTGTCAGTTCCATTAATGTTCTTTATAAAGGTAAAAGAAAATCTCAGATTATGTGTTGCAGTCTGTGGCCATGTTTTTTATAAGCTCCTTTAATTGGAACAGTAAAGTCTGTGTCTCTCATGATACTGATGTTTTTGAAGAGTGTAGGACTACTTGTTTGGTAGAAAGTCTCTTAATATGGTAGGTCTGATATTGGAGTCCGATTATGTACTTCTTGACAAGTGTTCCACAGAAGTGTGGTTATGTTCTTCGGATAGCATGGCAGGAGGCAAATGATGTCATTAATACCGCGGTTAAGGTTTGATGGTTTGATTATGGTGTTATCTATCAGATTTTGTAATATACCAGTGACTGTTTTGGAGAGATACTTGGAGACTATTCCAGTATCTGGTTAATCCTCAGATTTTCACCAGGTAGTTTTAACATTCATTAATGATTGTTTTAATTGTCAGTGTGAACTAGTTTGACATCCAGTTACCCTTTTTGCATTTATTAGTTGGATTTTTATGGTAAGGAGGAGCTCTCTCTTCTTATTTACTTACTTGTGTGTTTATCAATGTCTGTCTAGGTTTTCACAACTTTATTTTAGTATTTAAAATCTTTATTGTCATTGCTTCTGGTGATGGTCCAGTTGATCCTGATTTGGCCAGTGGGGGAGCTCTTCATGTTAATTTCTGTGTCTTTTTTTTTTTTTCTATGTTTTTTATTTATTTTTGAGAGACAGAGAGAGTGTGAGCAGGGGAGGGGTAGAGAGAGAAGGAGATACAGAATCCAAAGCAGGCTCCAAGCTCTGAGGTGTCAGCACAGAGCCCAGCGCAGGGCTCGAACCCCCGAACTGTGAGATCATGACCTGAGCGAAAGTCAGATGCCTAACTGACTGAGAGCCATCCAGGCGCCCCTCCTCTTTTTTTTTTTTTAATTTAAAATTTTTAGGTGTGAATATATTTCAGATTTTGTTTTACTTTTTGAAGCAGCGTTAGGTTCAAACCAAAAGTTTCTATGGCCTTTTAAAACTCCCCATCATTCTTTGAGAAATGATTTTTTTTTAAGGAAAGTGTTTCTTGTATGTTACTGACTAAAAAACATTAAGAAACAGATTTTCAAAAATAGACTCTACTTTTAGAATGGTTTAGGTTCATAGCAAAAGTGAGCGGGGACTGTAGTGAGCTCCCCTAAACCCCTGCCCCAACACAGGCCCAGCCTCCCCCAGCGTCCGCCACAGGAGAGATGCGTTTGCTAAAACTGTCGACGTGCCATCATCAACCAGGTTCCATAGTTTACATTAAGGTTCACTCTTGGTGTTGCCATTCTGTGTGTCAGAACCCATAGGATGTACAGGTATCCACCATTACAGTGTCATACAGCGTGTTTTCACAACCCTGAACATCGTCTAGGCTCTGCCCCTACATCTCTCCCTCCCCACAACTCCTGGCAACCACCGATCTTTTTATTGTCTCCGTAGTTTTGCTTTTCCAGAATGTCACAGTTGGAATCACACAGTATGTAGTCATTTCATATTGGTTTCTTTTATTTAGTAATAGTTATTTAAGGTTCCTCTAGATCTTTTTGTGGCTTGATCCCTCACTTCTTTTTAGTGCTGAGTAGTATTTCATTGTACATAGTTTATCCATTCACTTCAGATCATCTGGTATGAAGGACCTCTTGAAGGACCTACTGAAGGACATCTTGGTTCCTTGCCGGTTTTGGCCGTTATGAATAAAGCTGCTGTAAGCATGCAGACTTCTGTGTGGACGTGTTTTCAACTCCTTCGGGTTAATACTACGGTGCACAATTGCTGGGTTGTATGGTAAGAGCACGCATGGTTGTGTAAGAAACGGCAAGCACTCTTCCTGGGTGGCTATGTCATTTTGCATTCCTATCAGTAACGAATTGAGATTTTGACAGTATTGAGTCTGCCTGTCCATGAACATGGAATACTGTATTTATTTAGTTCCTCTTTGATTTCCTTTTATCAGTTTTATAGTTTATCTCACATAGGTCTTGTATGTTTTTTGTTTCACTTTTGGTGGGTGCTAATGTAAGTGGTGATATGTTTTTAATTTCAAATTCCATTTGTTCATTGTTGGTATATAGGAAAGCAGTTGGCGTTTGTATCTTAACCTTGTGTTCTGTAACCATGTTTTATCACATATTAGTTCTGAGTTGTTCTGGTGAGGTTTTTTTTCTTACATAGACAATCCTATCATCTGTGAATAAAGACGGTTTTATTTCTTCCTTCCCAATTTGTGTACTTTTTAAAAATGTTTGTTTATTTTGAGAGCGAGCGCGCCCATGCATGTGTGAGAGTGGGAAAGGGGCAGAGAGAGAGAGAGAGAGAGAGAATCCAAAGATGCCGGGCTCTAACCCACCAACTGTGAGATCATGACTTCAGCCAAAATTGTGTACTTTTAATTTTCTCTTACAGCATCAGCCAGAATTTCCAATTCGATGTTGAAAAGACAGATGAGGGGAACATCCTTGCCTTAATACTGATCTTAGTAGGAAAGTTTCTAGTTTTTCACCATTAACTATGGAGTTACCTGTAGGTTTTTCATACGTGCCCTTTATCATGTGGAGAGGTCTCTGTGTGTTTCTAGTTTGCTGAGCACTTCCCCCGCTTCCGCCTCCGTCATGAATGGGTGGGTTTCATCAGACCCCTTTTCTGCATGTATTCATGTGATCATGGTTTTTTTTCATTTTTAGTCTGTTGATTAGAAGGATTACATTACGTGATTTTTTTGAGCAGTGAACTAGCTGTGCACGTCTGGGATGAACCCCACCTGGTTGTAGTGAGTGTCCTGCTCTTCAGAGTACATTGTTGGATTTGGTTTTTGCATCTATGTTCAGGAGACATTGAAAGGATAAGTTCTTATCACTTTTTAACTTTTAGTTTTGTGAAGTGTGGTATTCACCTGTGCAAGCTTAGGAAGAAATAAACTTTGGTTCATATTTTGATATATTTCCTCTGTTTTGGGAACTGTACCTGTAAATTGTAGACAGAAGCTATATTTGTAAGTTTTCCAGATGTTTAACATTGCTTTTCAAACATCAGCCCAGATATTTTATTATTAGATTCAACAGTCATATATAATTGTTCTGTAAAATTGCTACAGAAGTTCGGAAATGCTTACTCTCGACAGCCAGTAAACAGCTTGTAGACGATCACAGGCCCCTGGGCTGAGTTTTGACAGCAGTCTGAGTATACAGTGCACGGTTTTCTGCTCCTTTCCTAGCAGTCTGAGCCTTAATTCTCAGTCTGGAACAGCATTTGTTACTTTAGTTATAGATTTAAACATTTTTCATTAGGAGAAACTTCAAACATAGATATGATAGACTAGGAGAATGAATTCTTGTATCCATAACTGAGTTACTAATATACAGCCAATCTTACTTCATTTATGTTCCTCTTGCTTCCTCCCCATGGAGTAATTTAAAGCAAATTCCAGACATTTTACAGCACTGTGAATATTTCAGTAAGAGAAGAGGACTTTTTTAAGGGCATAGATACCATACTGTTAATCACATCTTAAACTTTTAATAATTTATTAAAGTTTTTTAATGTTTTTTATTTTTGAGAGAGAGAGTGACAGAGCACGAGCAAGGGAGGGGCAGTGAGAGAGGGAGACATAGAATCTGAAGCAGGCTCCAGGCTCTGAGCTTTCAGCACAGAGCCTGACATGGGGCTTGAACTCACAAACTGTGAGATCATGACCTGAGCCAAAGACAGATGCTTACCTAACTGAGCCACCCAGGTGCCCTTTAATAATTTCTTAATATTAAATCAGAGTTCGAATTAATTTTATCATGAATTTAAGTTTTAATACCCCCGCCCCCAGGAATTTGCTGATTGCATCTCCATGGAATCAGTTCATGTTTATCCCCTATAATCTGTAATCAGTTTACCTGTAAACTGGTAATTAGATCTGGAAGCTTGATCATATTTAGGTTTGATGATTATTTGGCACAAGTAATTCATAGGTGGTATGGTGTAGGAATGTATGATGGCTTTATTTTAAAAATAGGTTTTTGATACTGCTTAGATCTATTAAGTGATCATTACCTTAGTATGTATTTTAAAATTTCAGCTTGACTGTCAGAATTTGGGAAAGTTACATTGTTTCATTATCTCTGGAAATAGAGTGTTTGCAAACTAAATTCAATGAAGAAGGTTTTAAGTTGAGTCTTTACATAGAAGACTATTGAGACTCTTTGTTAATTACAGTTTAGTATATTGGGTGGAGAGTCTAGAGATTATCTTTTATTTTTTTGTAATTTTTTTTAATGTTTATTTTTTGAGAGAGACCAAGTGTGAGGCGGAAATGGGCAGAGAGAGAGGGAGACACAGAATCTGAAGCAGGCTCTAGGCTCTGAGCTGTCGGCAGAGGGCCCGACACGAGGCTCACAGCCACAGACCAGGAGATCATGACCTGAGCCGAAGTCAGAGATTATCTTAATTCACTTTTTTTAATGGTTTATTTCTTTTTGAGAGCTAGAGCGCAAGCGGGGGAGGGGCACAGAGAGAGGGGGCAGAGGATCTGAAGTGGGTTCTGTGCTGACAGCAGCGAGCCAGATGCTGGGCATGACCTGAGCCGAAGTCAGATGCTCAGCCTACTGAGCGACCCAGGTGCCCCTTAATTCTTTTTTTTTTTTTTTACACTTGAGAGAGTTGAGGCTCTAAGATAAAATTCATTTACTTACTGTCTCACAGTCTTTGCTTTCCTTTAACACAGGGACATGTATGGGTGCTGCAGTTCATACACATTTGGCATTTGCAGAGACTTTCCCTTTTCCAATTGTGTAAATGAAAATGGAAACCTTTTCTGTAATTTTTAATCAACATATTCTGGTTTCTTTTGGATTAGTGTGTTTAAGAGAAGTCAAGCTGGCTTTAATAATTTCGTCCTTAGGGATTACCTCCAAAATTAAAAAAACATAAAACCCAAAAAAACCCTTAAGGTATTTTATAGCCTAGAGCCATGGTGAATATTCCCAAGTTGTCTTTTTTTACTCAATTTTAGATGCTAAATTTAGTATATCTTGTTTTATAAATAGCTTTTTAGTGTTCTGCTTATTGCTCAACTTTTCAGCTATTTTGTGGTAGGTCTCAGTTTAGCTATGCTGTGGGACTATTTTGGGTAGTTGTAAAAGCAAAAATTTGAGCAAAATATGTGTTAAATACATGTTTCTAAGTTTGCTCGTTTAAATATTGTATGTCCTAGTCCTCTAGGAAGGGACTGCTTAGTTAGAAACTCTTTGCAGTTTATTTATAGTCCAAATTCTAGGTAATGGGAACAAGTGACTCTGGGTTGCAGTAGAAACATATTTATCATGTGGTGTGTGTAGTACCAACTTTGGAGCCAGAATGTCTGGGTTCAAACCCTGGCTTTGCCACTTAGTAGCTTTGTGACTTTGGGCAAGTTACTCAACTTCTCTGTTCCTGTTTCCTATCTTTAAAATTGGTGATAATATTAGGTACCTGTTTCATAGGGTTCTGAGGATTAAATTAGTTAATGTATATGTACAGTGCTTAGAACATGTCTGGCATGCAGTAAATGCTTAAATTTTAGCTCTTTTCTCAGGTGGACAAGGCTGATCCTGGGAAAATTGTGAAATAGACATAGTTGGCCTAGATGTCCCTCCATTTCTAATAATTGGTTAAGTAGTGTTGTCACCTTGCTGCTGTCTTTGAAATTCCTTCTCAGGTTGCCCTTTGCTAAACCTTTGCCTTCTTGATCTCCTCGTCTCTGTAATGTAAACCCCAGGTTACAAAATCTCCATCCTGTTTTCGTATTATTCATTATATTAGGAATCATGGGGAAAATGATCAGATTGAATGACTTTACATTACTAGTAAATAACACTTGTAAATAACTTGGGCTTGTACAATAGGTGTTGTTGTTACTGTTTTCTTGGAAGGTGTTATTTTTTTAAGTAGCCTCTACATCCAACGTGGGGCTTGAACTCAACCCTGAGATCAAGAGGAATATGCTCCACTGCCCGAGCCAGCCAGGTGCCCCAGATAAATCAGGGGTTTCACTTAAAAATAATTTTAGTGGAATGGAAATTAATCAAAACAACAGAAATTTGGGCAAAGTTGAAGTATTGGAAAAAAGATACTTTTGGACAAGATGGTGGGTCTGAGTTTGTTGGAATATTTCATCCATTTGGTTCTCCCCACTTTTCACATCTTTTTCTTTCTTTTACATGGAACTCACTGATTATCTAAAAAGTCCAAGTTTGTACCCCTCCTTCCTGTAGCACACAAATAACATTAGAGTGTTTGGGAAAAAGATGGCTCTTTTGTTGGGCCAGGTATAGCAGTGAATCTAGGTTTCTATGGATACTTGTTAATTGGGATTAATCTGTTTGGTATGAAAAAAGGATAGGATAGTGAAAGAACTTAAATTCTTTTTTTTAATAAAAAGTTTATTTTGAAAGGGGGTGGAAAGAGAGCGTGTGCACATGGCTGTGTGTGAGCGAGGAAGGGGCAGAGAGAAGGGGAGAGAGATAATTCCAAGCAGGCTCCATGCTGCTGTCAGTGAAGAGCCTGACTTGGGGCTCAATTCCGTGAACTGTGAGATCATGACTTGAGCCGAAATCAAGAGTTGGATGCTTAACTGACTGAGCCACCCAGGTGCCCAGAAAGAAGTCAAATTCTAAATGAGGTAGCATCTTTGTAGTTCTTGCAAAGTGTTTTTTTGTTTTTTTAATGCTGGGTAGATATGCACTCGTGTATCCGTTGGATAAATACCTAGTAGTGCAATTGCTGGGTCATGGGGTAGTTTTATTTTTAATTTTTTGAGGAACTTCCATACTGTTTTCCAGAGTGGCTGCACCAGTTTGCATTCCCACCAGCAGTGCAAAAGAGATCTCTTTCTCTGCATCCTTGCCAAGATCTATTGTTGCCTGAGTTGTTATAGTCATTCTGACAGGTGTGAAGTGGTATCTCATTTTGGTTTTGATTTGTATTTCCCCGTTGATGAGTGATGTTGAACATTGTTTCATGTGTTCGTTGGCCATCCGGATATCTTCTTTGGAGAAGTGTCTGTTCATGTCTTTTGCCCATTTCTTCACTGGATTATTTTTTGAGATCTTATTCTTGATTATTGCCATAAAATTTCGCATACACTTAGTACCTTCAGAGAGTGTTTGATGATTGCAAAAGTTCTTGCACTTGTGTCCTTTACATTGCAGGACTTGCATAGTTAGTTAACCAGCTCATGAGTGCCTATGGTTTGACACCTAGTTGGTAGTGGTGGACACTGTCTACTGAGGTCTTGCCAGTGGATCCCATCCTGTAGAATTTCTCCTTTTTGCCTGAAATTACTCTAAGCTCCACTTCTGTCTTTTTTCAGGACCTCCAGTGTGGTCTGTTCTGTGGGTTTTATAAATACAAGGCTCATCCACATTCCATGCCACTTGGTGTCCTGACCCACAGTTTCTGAAAGCTTGGCTATCTGATAGAAAACTGAGGGGAGGGAGTAATACAGGGAACACACATAAAAATCAGTATTCCAGAAACTAGCCTCAAGAGGAAATACAGTAAGTGCCAAATGCCAGAAGAAGTGTGGTTGCTTCGAGTGTACTTGAAGTGATTAGGGAAAAAAACCCACGAGAGAGAGGATGAATATTGCTTTAAAGAAGGAGCGGGATCTGCTGCAAGTTGCGCGTCTGTATTTGTTTTGCTTGTGTTTCTAAGGTAGAGTCTTGGTGTGTGGCTTGGGTGTGGGGCGGGTAGAGTACATGCATGTGGCTGGGTATGTATGATTTGTGTGATGAGAGTGAGTCTGTGAGGTGGGAAG
>PJEM01005963.1:92040-120328 GCA_004023845.1 Helogale parvula
AAGAGGATTCTGTTTCTGTGCTGGGTGCAGAGGTCTCCATGGTGCCCTTAATGGAGAGTGGGGAAGTCTGGGTTAGGCGTTTGCTGTAAAAGGAAGATAAGAGGTTTAATGTAGGATGCGATAAGCTGTTGGAGCCCTGAAATGAGGTCATATTTGTGGATAGAGGGTTCACTGTGTCCTCAGTCTTCAAGATCTTGTTCAAGGCCAGTTTTTTCTGTTGTGAGGAGAGACAGTGATGAGAAAGAGGTGGAGGAGAAAAGAGGGTATGGCTGTGTGGGATTTTTGGCTTAAGAGTTAAGTAGTACTTCTTTATAAATATTACAGTTCAGGATTACCATGTGATGCTGTAACATTCTAAAAATTCAGCATGCTTGGGATATCCTGTTAGTTTTAACTTTCATCTATATTCCCTAAGATACTTTTTGAACATTTGTAAATTTCCACAGTTTTATGTTAATTAATATTTATATCAACAGTTTATACTGATGAGTTAATATTTATATTACTGAATGTAGACTTTAAAGCTAATAAAACCCTTAAAGACTGCTATTAGTCCTTTGGATGACTTCTCACTTGGAAATAACTGCCAATGAGCTGCTCTGATTTTTGAGGAGTTTGTACTTGATGAGGATTATTTCACTCCTCCAGTTTTCTTTCATAAGGTTTTAATAGGTAGTTGGGAGAATTTGTAGGGTGGTTGCCATTTTGAGGAATTGCCTTTCAAATGGATATGTTTTTTTCTACAGTGTTCGGTGATGGTTCACAAATAACGGCCTAATTCATTTTATTAAGGATGACAGTATAAAAAATGTGCGGTTGCTAGCCTCTCCTTTTCCCTGGTCATTAATCCCTGTGCCTGCAATACTTGTGCTTTTAGTATTACTTGAAGTGGGAAGTATCTAATTGAAAGCAGTTAGCAGTTTAGGGGTTGATGAACTTGGAGACATTATTCAGTCTGCCTATAGATAGAGCTTGATGCACAAATGGATTCATGGACGTTTTGGTCCATAGGATGGGTATTGCATTCGAACCAAGGAATATTTGTTTGAAGAGTAGCAGTTTTGTCTGGTTTTCCTTAAAGAGGGTCCAGATTGTACAGATTTTATTTTTGCTTTTTATTGTACCAATTAATTGAAGTATGATTCATTGGCTGGAATTTGAAAATCTGTGTTACATGTAAAATTAGACTTGCAAATTAAATTTACTTGAGTATAAGGCTATATGGTAACTAAAAGATATTTAGTAACAGTTTTGTTTTGCTGTACAATATTAACTCTCACAGCTGGTTGCTATTAAAAATAATTTTAGGGGCACCTGGGTGACTCAGTCGGTTAAGCATCCAACTTCGGCTCAGGTCATGATCTAATAGTCCGTGGGTTCGAGCCCCATGTCGGGCCCTGTGCTGACAGCTCAGAGCCTAGAGCCTGCTTTGGATTCTGTATCTCCCTCTCTCTCCGTCCCTCCCCCACTCACACTCTGTCTCTCTTTCTCAAAATAAAGACATAAAAATTAAAAAAAAAATAATTTTATGGGTTTTTTGGGGGGATTTTTGATGCCATGAAGAAAAAGTGTACTCAGTTTCATCTCAGTCATGCAAAATCATAATTGAGCTATGTTGTCCTTACTCTTCCATTCCATTTACTGATTACAGTGGGCACACATGGCTGTCTCAGGTAATCCTCTCCAGTGAATTTTAGTTTTCAGTTACTCAAAAACAGTATTTCGGGGTACCTGGGTGGTTCAGTCAGGTTGAGTGTTCCACTTTGGCTCAGATCACGATCTCACGGTTCGTGAGTTCGAGTCCTGCACCTGGCTCTGTGTTGACAGTTCCAAACCTCTGGAGCCTGCTTCAGATTCTGTCTCCCTCTCTCTCTCTCTCTGCCCCCCCCACCGAAACAAAAAAACAAAAAACATTAAAAACAGTATTTCTACAAAGTCTAAATTTCCCATAGAGGTGATACTGTATACGTCATTATCTAATATAACTCACTTACATTAAAACTTTTTGACGCGGTTTTGGGATTGCTTAGTTACTTGGGTTTTTGAAGAGGGAGGCTGTTTACCAGGTTATATAACAATGATTCTTTATTTTTATTTTTAAAAAAATTTTTAGCGTGTATTTATTTTTGAGAGAGACACAGAGTGTGCGCAGGGGAGGGTCAGAGAGAGAAGGAGACACGGAATCTGAAGCAGGCTCCAGGCTCTGAGCTGTCAGCACAGAGCCTGATGTGGGGCTCGAACCCGTGAATCGTGAGATCATGACCTGAGCTGAAGTCGGTTGCTTAACCGACTGAGCCACCCAGGCGCTCCAGTGATTCTTTATTTTTATGGCAGTTTTTTATTTGCTTTTTGTCAGACATGGACATTTAAATATGTTATGCCGGCACATCCTAGTCTGTGAAAATTTGCTAAGATAATGTAAGGTCGAAGGCTGTTTAGTTGAGCCTACAAACGTATAGAAGACAGACTTAACAAAGCAGGCATGAAATTCTGAATGTGAATATATTATTTTTAAATGTTTATTTTTGAGAGTGTAAGCGGGGCAGAGAGGCAGGGGTGGGGGTGGGTGGGTGTAGAGGATCTGAAGCCAGCCCCTTGCTGACGGCAGAGAGCCCGATGAAGGGCCCAAACCCACAAACTATGAGATCATGACGCGAGCTGAAGTTGAACACTTAACCAACTGAGCCACCCAGGCGCTCCAGAATGTGAATAGTTTAAATGAAGCACTAAAATTACTTCTGGTGGCCCTGGGTATGTATATATTGTGTCATTTGTTTGTCATGATAAGTTTTCTCCTTGGTCATTTTATTTTTGAATGGAATGAGCAAGTTATTTATATTTCGCGCCTGAGAAACTAAAGGAAGAAACTGAGTAGTCCATATGAAAATTGTCATTCAATTCAATTGTCCATTTTATGGGTGTTCTTATGATTATAGTTCCTTGCTCTTCAACACACTTCTGGACTGGTGTTAGATTGTGTGTGGTCAGTGTGCACACATTAGAGTTCAGAATCTAAGCAGTACGAATAACCTAGGTTAGGAAAAATATATAGTTGCTTTAGGAGAAAAACTCTTCAAAGCTAAATATAAGCAATATTTGTTTTGTGCTTTTTATAATTTACATGTTTATACCACCTTTTTCTCTTAAATAATAACGAGCAATATGGGTATGAACTGGCTTAGCACTACCAAGTTAATATTAATGATAACATTAGTGCACATACATGCAAACTTTGGAGAAAAATGTCTTTCTCATGTCTGATTTCACTGACTAGCCAGCCCAGTCAGTTAACTAATTTTATTGCTGTGTTAAACTAAAATGCTAAATATGGTTGTCTATTATTAAAAGTTATGAGTAGGATTAAAATACAGGCTTAAAAAAATACTTCTGGATAAAGTAGCAGGCTTCAAGTTTTGGTTTCTTTTATAGGACTAGCTATTCACAGTCAGACAGAACTACTTAGCACGCTTTGCCAGTGTCTCTGAGGAAGTCAGACTGAGCCAGCATGAAGACTGGATCTTGTTTTTGGTCTGATTTATAAACCGTGCTTTTATGCTAACCATGTGCAAGGTGGAGGCTATAGCATGGAAACTAAAACCTTAGTGAGTGTGAATTTTGTTGTAGCTTTTAAGTAATAGCCTTTCTTGTCGTGTTTGTCCTCCTAACCGAGTTCATGCTATAAATGCGGCGAGAACTTGGCAAACAGAGACACAATACTACACTTATAGAGTGAAAGATGTAGCTCTTCAGGTCAGGAAAAATCCCCAAGAAAGGGAGGCAAAAGCTTCTATTAACTCTGCGTAGTATTTTCACTTTTCTGATTAAAAATAGGGGGCAGATGATAATTAGTTGAGGAGGGATTTAAGAAAATGGAGAGCCTGTCTTTAGTAGCCAGTGTCTATATTCAAGACGTTAAAAAAAAATCATTATTAAGTTTGCTGTGTAAGTTACTTCATTTATAAATTGGTTGGCATTAAATCATGAAGTCTACATTTTAGCATGTTGGTAAGCCCAGTGTAGAATCCTAGGAACCTCTTAAATACTGAATACATTTTTAATACGAATTGAATTTTGAGTATATGTTAAATATCGGATATTTTGAGTAGAACTATTCAGAAATCTGTCGGAGTAGGTATGCTACTGGCAGCTGTCTCAATAGGCGATGTACAGTTTTTATTTTTTTGTGCTCCAGACAGAACTGTCAAGGGACTTGGTCTGTATTTCAGTGTCACTTTCTGATTGTAAGGACTACTCTTCAACATTTTTCTTTCTGCTTGTGCTTATTAAGAGCAGTGGATAAATAGCACTTTTAAGATGCTTTTCCTTAGCAAAAATGATAGAATTTGTTTGATCTTCTGAATTCTTCCAAAGGACCAGACATAATGATACTGTACCTAGAAAGCGTAAGAATCCAGGTCGTTCATAATCTGAGAATGGTTATGTATTTTAAGTTAACTTGGTTAAGTAATTGTTGGTTACCTTTCTAAATAGATGGTGATGACCCGGTTTACACTTTTCTTTTCATGACCTCTCTGTTTCAGTTTGCTTCCCTCTTAAAAATGAACCCCCTTGGAGCACCTGGGTGGCTCAGTAGGTCAAGCCTCAGACTTCGGCTCAGGTCATGATCTCATGGTTTGTGGGTTCGAGCCTGCATCGGGCTCTGTGCTGACAGCTCGGAGCCTGGAGCCTGCTTCAGATTCTGTGTGTCTCTCTTTGCTCCTCCCCCACTCCTGCTCTGTCACTGTCTTTCAAAATTAAATAAACATAAAACAAACAAACCTCCCTTTACTTTCTGCTTATCTCTTTTTCATTCTAAAGTATAATTTCATTAAATCCCGAGGTCTCAGATTTTTCTTTGCGTACTTCTCTCTGGTCTCTCTAATGGAAATTAGAAAAATAAGGATAAGGGATGGGATAGTTCAGTATTAAATCTTACATGCATCTTTTGGGAAATTTATATTTTATAAGTTGAAGGGTACTTTTGGGGCACATTTTCAGAGATGGAATTCTGTAGTTATTTTTTAAAATAACTATGTCCTAATTATTTATAGCTTCCTGCCTGACATAACTCACTTCAAGAAGAGCACAATGTCAGAACGTGGAATCAAGTGGGCTTGTGAATACTGTACGTATGAAAACTGGCCGTCTGCTATCAAGTGTACTATGTGTCGGGCCCAAAGACCGAGCGGAACAATTATCACAGAAGATCCATTTAAAAGCGGTTCAAGTGATGTTGGTAGAGATTGGGATCCTTCCAGCACCGAAGGAGGAAGTAGTCCTTTGATATGTCCAGACTCTAGTGCAAGACCAAGGGTTAAGTCTTCGTACAGCATGGAAAATGCAAATAAATGGTCATGCCACATGTGCACGTATTTGAACTGGCCGAGAGCAATCAGATGTACCCAGTGCTTATCCCAGCGCAGGACCAGGAGTCCCACGGAGTCTCCTCAATCCTCAGGATCTGGCTCAAGACCCGTTGCTTTTTCTGTTGATCCTTGCGAGGAATACAATGATAGAAATAAACCGAACACAAGGACCCAGCATTGGACTTGTTCTATTTGCACATACGAAAACTGGGCCAAGGCTAAAAAATGTGTTGTTTGCGATCATCCCCGACCTAATAATATTGAAGCAATAGAGTTGGCAGAGACCGATGAGGCTTCTTCAATAATAAACGAGCAAGACCGAGCCCGGTGGAGGGGAAGCTGCAGCAGTGGTAACAGCCAGAGGAGGTCCCCTCCCACTACGAAACGGGACTCGGAGATGAAGATGGATTTTCAGAGGATTGAATTGGCTGGTGCTGTTGGCAGCAAGGAGGAGCTCGAAGTGGACTTCAAAAAACTAAAACAAATTAAAAACAGGATGAAAAAGACCGATTGGCTGTTCCTCAATGCTTGTGTGGGTAAGTTTCTGCATTTTTTGAACGGGTAGGAAAAGATACTAAAAATGACGTGAGAGGTCTGGGCAGGGCCATTGCTGTTTAGCGTTCGCTCACGTGGCATGACCGCCGTATGCCCAGCCTGCACGCATAGGGGTCTCTGTATTTGTGATCTTGTTACAACTTTGTCCTAAATTGCCTCCACTTCGCTGTGTGTTTTTCTGTCATTAGGGAGAAAAACTTTTAAGTTAAAGCAAAGTTTCTTTATACCTGAGTAGAAAAATAATACCCCTGGAGTTCAAAACTGCTCGTCTGTTTATGTGACCGAGCCCTCCGGCTGTTGCTTCGGTGTTTGTGAACATGTGAGCGTCTTGTGATGATGGGAGCTTGCGTCAGATGTTAAAAATATCACAAAAATGTGACTCAAGAAGTTGCACAAACATAGTATTGACCTTGAAAATACGGATGTCAATTTAACATGAATGTCACATAGTGAATATTTGCACACTTGATGAGACTGATTTCATGTAGCTAGCTGAATCCCACAGTTCACATCATGATTTGTGTGTTTTGTGGTTTTAGAGCTTCCTAAGGAAATTCTGTATTGGTCCCAGTAACTGGCTCAGACCTGTTAAAGGACCAGGACATGATGTGAGAGCAGGGTTTTCTCTGGTTACTAACCTTGTGAGGTGAATACCAGTGATGTAATTCACAAAAGCAGTTACTGGATTATCTGCACTTTTTCTTTCTGAGTAGGTTAGCTGTTGGGATTTTATGATTTAAATTATTTGGATGGGGTGCTTGCTTTGACATTATGTTTTGTGAAGAAAATTTTTGCAAAGGATTCTTTTGAGCGACAACTCAAGTTACATATTGCGTAGAACAACACCTAAACCTTAAACATAGCTTCGCTGTATACATATATTTTTCCCTCGTACGGTTTTCTTTTGTTTATCCCCCAACTACAGCTCCAAGAACATAGAAGACATAACTATATGAACCTGCAAGTTCTAAGAGTAGATTTCAAGAAATCTTGAGGTTTTTTTAATTTTAGTTTTGCCCTGGCAAAAAGAATGTCCCAAACGATGAGTCCTTCTGAACAGCCAAACATATTGGCACTTAGTAAGTCTTAGCTCCAGTTTTTCTCCTCTTTTGAGGACTAAGGAGGAGAGTCCACTGAGCCACTTTAGGCTGTGTTGTCCCGTCTCATCCCATTGATTTTTTTTTTTTCCTCCCCAAATTGGAGTACCATAACTGGTATTCTATTTTATTCTTTTCTTTTCAACAGGAGATACAAAAGGGTTTTATTTATTTACTTTATTGAGGTCAAAGTCCTATGACCTAAAATTAACCATTTTGAAAGTGAACACTCCATGGCATTTAGTACATTCACAGTGTTGTACATGCATCTCCTGTCTGGTTGTGAAACATTTTCATCACTCCGAAAGGAAGCCCTGAACCCCTTAAGCTGTTACTTCACATCCCCTCCTCCTCCAAGTCCCTGGCAATCACATCTGCTTTCTGTCTCTGGATTTACCCATTCTAGATATTCCATATAATTGGAAACTTATGTGACCTTTTGAATCTAGTTGTGATTGTCTTTAAATGACCTGCATGTCTTTTGGAACACTCTTAAAATCATTTTTGCCAGATGGTAGCGTACTATGCAGACATTGATTACAAAGTCATGTTACAGTACACATAGGATTTTGGTTGGAAATGAAATACATTGTGACGATTATTAACCTCTGTTGGGGTCATAGAATCCTTCAGAAGTCAGAGGTTCATAGTTTTTTCAAGTTAGTGGATCACAGGATAAGAACTGCTTTGAAATCTTTTCTCTTGAAACACGCATACTAATTGATATAATGCTGATATAACGTTGTGGCTCTGACTTCTTGCCTTTAGGACTCCCCTGTCTGTTTTTGATGCTACCTTTTCTTTCTTTCCACATAACCCTTCTTTCCTTTGAGATAACCATCCTTGTACCTCTTCGCATTTCGATAGCTGAGTTCATTTTATTTTATTTTATTTATTTTTTGTGTGTGTGTGTGAGTTCATTTTAAAGGTGGAACAATAACTCCTGCCTGCAGGACCAGTACTGCTTATTCATATTTCATTTACAAAACAGTTTCTTTGTTGTAAAGTCCCTGTTTTCGCCCACTCCAGAGTTTCTAGCTTCTTAGGACCAAGTATTGATTGTATTTGGTTCTTGGTAATGTGCACTCTGTCTTTCCTATCAAACTGATATTTTTGTTGCCCATACAATCTGGTTCTGAACTGTGTACTAAAAATTATGACCCTGTCTAAAAATTATGACTCTGTCTTTATTGAGTAGTCCTATCTTGATTTGTAAACATCACCAAAATATGTTTAAAGCTTTTTTTGATTACATTGTGTTGAGTTAATGAACAGAAGTCCACATGTACTGAAAATTAATCTTTACTCCTCTTTTCTGCCTGCCTTATGTTCTCCAGATTTCATCAGATATGGTGTATAGTGGCTTGTCCCTGTTAGGCATTTAAGAAAGTCATCTCTGAGCTCCCTTTGGCAGCACATGGAAAAAAACAGTCATCTCCAAGGGATAGACACTAAGTATATATACTGAGTGTAACATTTATACTGAGTATAAAATGTGAGACTTTCCCTTTTGAAATTAGAAAAAGTCTCAACCTCTGGCCAGCTTTGTAGCTGGTTACCATAGGAATGAGGAAGATTCAGTTGTTAAGGCAAATGTAGACTGAAGCACCCACAGTATTGAGCAAGTTTCTTTTCTAGCTGTTGGGTGTAAGTTTCACATAAATCATCATTATTATCTTATGTGGTGAGAGGACATTGGGGACAGCAATGCCAAACAAAACCTGACATCAGTAAAAGGGGAGTCTGGGGGTGGGAACCAGGATGGTAAGGGCAGAGTGGGAATTTATGGAACATCTGCAGTTTGGTGCCAGGTGTTTTCTGGGAGGTCCTGTTGGTGCTAATCATAGACTGCCATTCCCACTGGCTAGATGGTGTCCCTCAAGAAGAGGGCAGCACTGCCTGACACCATTTTATTCTGCTGGAGTGAATTGATTGCCCTTTAGAAGAAATTTAAACTTGTGACCCAAGTTGATCCCTTGAAAAGATACAGGATCACATAAGAATCCCAAATTATTAAATCTGCCTGATAAGTTTTTGTGTTTCTGTCCTAGACTTATATATCCAGCTGTGTATGCCACATCTTCTCTTGAATGGCTAATATTTCAAATTTCTTTCTAACTCAGCGAAGCTGAAACTGAACTAGTCTCTCCCTTAAATGTATTCTTTCACAGTTCTCCTTTTCTGTTTTTAAAAGAGACACTTTTATTTCATTAAAAATTTTTCTTTTAAACATTTATTTATTTTTGAGAGTCAGAGAGACAGAGCATGAACCGGGGATGGCAGAGAGAGAGGGAGACACAGAATCCCAAGCAGGCTCCAGGCTCTGAGCTGTCAGCACAGATTCTGACACGGGGCTTGAACCCACCAACTGTGAGATCAGACCTGACCTGAAGTGCGCCAGTTAACCAGCTGAGCCACCCAGGCACCCCTGTGTCTGACATTTTAACTTTAGAGGAAACTCAAGGTATATAAATTATTTTAAGAAAAGAAATAGAAGAGGCTTCTATTTTCGTTTGGTGTTCTTTAGCTTTAAAAATTGTTAATTTGCTAAAAAAAATTACGAATTTGACTATTTGAAGGCACAAAACATGAAATATCTTACAAAATACACAGAGGAGTTAGTGTCTAAATTTGTACTTTTTAGTTGCCCACTACTGTTTGCTGGTTCTCCTTTTCTGATTTACATGACTGACTGAAATAGCATAGCAGGCAGAATAACGCCTTCTGGGCCCCCAAAAATGTTTAAATCCTAATCCTCAGAGTATATGAATATGCCACTTTACATGTCAGAAGGGAAGGACCCTGAGATGGAGAGATTACCTTCTATTACCCAACCCCCCCCCCCCCCAATCATACGGGTCCTTATAAACGAAAGAGGGAGACAAGAGAACGTGTCACAGAAAGAAATGGGGCAGTGGAGCAGCAGAGGGCTTAGAGGTGTGGGGCCATGAGCTGAGGAATGTGGGCAGCCTCTCTAAGCTGGAGAAAGGCCAGGCTTCCCGCCCCACCCTCCTCGAACCTCCCCAAGGAGCACACCTTGATTTTAGCCCAGTGAGGGCCATGTGGACCTTCTGGTCTTGCCCAAATTTTAAGATAAAAAAAATTGGTATTGTTTTAAGCCAGTACATTTGTAGTAATTTGTTACAGTAATAGCAGGGTGTCACTTGTGCTTTTGACCTACTGTTACAAATCTTAGATTTCCATGGCTGCTGCTTTGGGTTCAGTTAATCTGTGAGAATTGCTCACAGAACTCGGGGAAAATCTTCTACTTACTTGACTAGTTTATTGTAAAAGTTTAGAGCTCCGAACAGCCAGGTGGAAGAGATGCAGAGGGGCAGGGCAGGGGCTTTGCATGTCCTCCAGTGGCCGCCGCCCTCCCCGCATCTCTACCTATTCACCGGCCTGCACCGGCCTGGAAGCGCTCCAGGGGTTCGGGGGTGTTTTGCCGAGGCTTAATGACACAGGTAAGATCCATCACACCTTTGGCCATTGGTGCTAGTTCACCCTTCTGCTCCTCCCCTCTCCTCTTCCCAGGAGGTGGGAGTGGGATGGGGCTGAAAGTTCCAACCCTCTAATCCCTAGGGTGGTTTCCCTGGCAACCAGCCCCCATCCTTAGGAGTTTTCCAAAAGTCACCTCATTAACATAAACTCAGAAGTGGAGAAAGGAACTTGTTTTATGAATAACAAAAGACATTCGGTTTCCCCTTATCTGTCTGGAGCTATTTCAGGAACACAGAACAAAACTAAATATTGTAACAAAAGATGCCCCTAGGGATCTTTGGAAATTACAAGGGTTTTAGCAGTTACGTGCCAGGAACAGTAGATGAAAATCAAGTATGTGTTCTTACTCACAGTGGGGTTTTTTTGTTGTTGTTGTTGTTCGTTTTTTGGTGCTGCTGTTTTGTTTTTGCTATGTATGTTTGAAAGGGGCACTGTTATAAGAACTTTTGAATAATGTTTAATGCCTGTGAGTATTTTCAGTCCTGGCCTTTTTTCTAAGTCAGCTGAATGAATATGCCTAGATGACGCTGATCGTTGTGCCTCGGGATAGTCTGTCACTCTCTGATAGTTCTGGTCGTTCCGTGGTTAGGCCACAGTATTTGTACTTGTAAGATCTTTTTTCCCCCTTTTTAAAAAAAAATTTAAATGTTTATTTTTGAGAGAGCGAGGGAGAGACAGAATCCAAAACAGGCTCCAGGCTCTGAGCTGTCACCCTGTTAGGACACATGTCTGAATCAAACTGACTGACCTTGGAGGCCTAAGTGTCCGATTCTCAGACAATAGAAGGGCACACACTGCCCAAGGAAGGAGGGACAACCCTTGTAACACCCAATCAGGGAAGACCAGTTAACACCTTTAACATTTCTAAGGGCAGGCCTAAAGATAGAGGCTACCCCCTACGAGAGGGTCCTGGGCTCACTCTGCGATTGGTCAATACTCTTATGTGCTGTGATTGGTTCCCACTAAAAGTATCAATGTATGGTTAAAGTAACTGACAATAATAATAGGCGATAGTGATTGGGTCACTACCTGTGTCACAATTTCCTGTAACTCCCCCTTCCCAAACTCATAAAAGCCCTACCCCCCCCCCCCTTTGTTCGGGGCGCTCTCAGCACGGATCCACTGCACCGGTAAAGTCTTTGAGCCTGAGCTTAGGGTCGGCCAGCCTAAGCCCGTAATAAAACCGCCCTTTGCTTTTGCATGCGTGACTCGGTCTCCCTGGTAGTCTCTGGTTTTTGGGGGCGATATTAAAATCTATGTATAACAACCCCAGAGCTGGACGTGGGGCTCGAACTCACAAACCTCAAGATCATGACCTGAGCTGAAGTGGGATGCTTAACCGACTGAGCCACTCAGGCGCCCCCTTGTACGATCTTTAGTGTGGCATTTCTTTAGATTTTTTTTCCTGCCTGATGGAGCCGCTTCATGGCCATCACTGCTTCTGAGTTTTTGGTAGTCCGGTAGCAGATTTTTGTTCTAATATTTAATTTTTAGAGATCATCTTCTGGGGGTTTAGAAAGGGAGCTAATGAAATTGTTCACTGTTCTGATTGGATTTAGGTTATGGTTATTTTTTAAGTGCTGGATTTATTCCAGGATGCTAATGGACCACTTTGTTTGATTATGAACTTGGATTTGTATTGGTATCAGACTGAATATTTTATCAAAAGATACTCTTTTGATTTAGTGTCCTTTTTCCCTTACTACATTGATTTTTTCCTTAATACAGGTAGAGCCCGAAAAAAGGCCTTGGGTCTTTGACATTTAAAACCCTCACATTTTTTAAAGAACATAAAAAATAAAAATGGTTTGTTAAAATATTCTATTAAAAGCTTTTAATAGATTCCAAAAACATGCAGACTCCTACAGCAGCTCTCTGGCCCTGCCTCCATAAAAGGAAAGTTAGCTGCTAGCGTGCCTGCAATGCCTTGTATGTCCTTCGTTAACTCTGTGATGCTCTCTTACTTGGGGCGCGGGCGTGTGTGTGTGTGTGTGTGTGTGTGTGTGTAGCTATAAAACTGAGGTGTTTTACTTACTCTGTTCACCTGCTGGCTTGTGGCTCTGTCCTGTCCAAGGTAGCTGGTGTTACAGGTACTAGAATTATTTTTAGCATCATGAATGCAGTATTCTCCTCAGACAGCTTTTGTCTTATTTTTCTTTAAGTTTCTAAGGATTTTCTCTTGTGATTTGAGCTCTGGATGTAAAATTAAAGTTTTAGGTCATGATTTTTAAGTGTAATTGTGATAATTCTCAGCATTGTAAAAGATTCTCAGCTGTAGGGAGCATGCACATACTTTCTTTCCCCTGGCCAGTGCATTCTAGCTTTTCAAAGTGCTTTCTGACACCTGAGATGAAAAAAGCTTCCAGGAATGTGTGTCTGTTCAGGCAAATGGGCGAGAGTGGCAGAAATAGAGCCCACCGCCACCCCCCCACCCTCTGCCCCACGGCATACTTCTGGTTGCCTTTGGTCTGAGATGCAAATTCTAGCTTTTAGAAATGATTGATTACACTGGCTTGCCAACTAATAATGTGCTCCCTTATGCTCAGGAAGGGAGCAGGCCAGGTGATTCTTGAGTATATGATACTGCCATTTGAATATACATCATTGGTTTAGTAAAGGCTTTCATTTTTAAAACACTATATTAAATGAACATACCGAGTTATGAAATCCAAATGCATTGTTTAAATATGAAGTATTAAAAGATATGTTTAGACCCTAGCGAACTTTACTATTTACCATAAAATAACTTTAATTTGAAACATTTATTAACATAAACTATGCATGTGTTTAAAAAAATCAAGCAATATAGAGGGAGGAGTTTATAAAGAAAAACAGTATTTTTTTCCTTCACTTCCAGTCCTGTGGTGCAGGACCATCATTCCCCCCATCAACCTTTTATTCTGAGAAATTTCAGAACCTCCAGAGAAGTTACAAGGACAGTACACTGAATACTGTATGCCTTTGACCTGGATTTTCCAGTTGTTAACACTGTGCCTCATTTACTCTCTCCCTATTTGTCTTTCTCTTTTTCCTCAACCATCTGAGAGGTAGTTGCAGATGCCATGGCATTTTGCCCCTGAAAAGTTCAACATGTATGTCCTAAAAACAAAAACCTTTTCCCTGCATAACCACACAGTTATCTAGAAAACGTAATACTCAGAGTCCATCTTCGGCCTTAGGATGGGCTGTCGCTCTGACCCCGTTCCGTCAAGGACCCTGCACCTTACCTGTTTGTGTTCTCTTCAGACCCCTCTAATGCAGATGGTTTTGGTTTTAGCCTTTTATTTCCTCTTTCATGAGGTAAACATTTTCAAAGAGTCCAGGAAGTTGTTTTCCCCACAGAATGACACTCCATTTGGAAATTATTAGATTAAATTAAAACATTTATCTTTATGGGGGGAGGTACTGCATCGGTGATAGCACCTCTAGTATGTCTGAATTGTGTCCTTGTAGCGTTTTTCCCACTTTTTGAAAAATTTACCTTAATTGTAAAACATACGTAGAACAGTTTTGCCATCGTAACCGTTTTTAAGTATGCAGTCCGGTGGCATTAGGTACATTCATATCTTGTGCAACCACCACCATAATCTGTCTATAGAACTTTTTTCATTTTGCAAAACGAACTCTGTCTCCATCACCAGCCTCTCCATTTCCCCTCCGCCGGCCCCCGGCAGCCACCAGTTTGCTGCTCCGTCTCTGTGAACGGGACTGCTCTCTGCGCCTCCCGCAAGTGCCCTCGTACAGCATTTGTCCTTTTGTGACCGGCTCGTGATTTAGTGTAGTGTCTTCAGAGTTCTTTCGTGTTGTTAGCATGTGTCAGAATTCCCTTACACTGACACTTTTTTTTAAGTTTATGGGGGGGGGCGGGGGGGGGAGACAGAACACTTGAGTGAGTGGGTGAGGGCCAGAGAGAGTCCCAAGCAGGCTCCGGGCTCTCAGCGCCAAGCCTGACACGGGGCTCAGACCCATGCACCGTGAGATCGTGCTCTGTCGATGGGACTTGCAGGTATTCTTGTTTCATCAGATTTAGACATTATGTACTGACTTCTTGTAAAGCCTGAGCGTTTAGTTCATCTTCAATAACAAAGCAGAGCATGCTCATTGTAGATGATTTCAGAGATAAGAAAAGCTATGAAAAAAAGTCAGTTTACAGCAGCAGTGTGTAGAGGAAATTTGCCATGTTTTTGTGAAAATTTTTTACATTTTTTAAATGTAATTGAAATTATATATATATTATATATTTTTTTGGCAGAACTTTACATTTGAGAAAATTAAAATGTTTTCATCTGGTAAAAAATGAGTGTGTAGTATGACACAAGTTGCCACACTCTGAGTTAACCTACCCCTTATTATTAGCCTTTGGGGTTATTTGAAAATTTTTTATTCTGAAAGTGTTTTGGTGAGCAGAATTGTCAGCATTTCTGTTTTCTTATGTTCCCTGAAATGGGATTATACGATCAAATGATGTGAACATATTTAAAGTACTTAAATATAGTATTGGTGAGTAGCTGCCCGGAGAACTCTCTGGGTCGTGGCCCATCAGCGGCGTGAAGGTGACTGCTGCCGTGCCTGCTAGGGCTTGGTGAGGGCGGCGTGTCGCCTTGGCTGGCCGTTTGTAGTTTTCTCTGTGAATTGTTCTGATTTATGTCTTCTGTCCATTTTCCTTTGTGATTTTAGCAAATTACATGAAGTCTAAATATAAATAATACTTAGAGCCAGAATATGTAACAGTCATATTTGTTGCAAATTTTCTACCTCCTTCGTGGGGGGTGGGGGGAGGGGGAGAGTTATACTAATAACACTTTGTTGTCTTACATAGTCTTTCAGATTGTATTAAAGATTAAAATATTTTTCTAAATTCCATTGATGATTATTTCCACGTGGATTTGGATGGTTCTGTTATATATAAAAATGATTCCACGTCATTTGTTTGGAGGCCCTTCATTTTGATGTTTGTTTTTTCATCAGTATCACACTTTTGCTTAAATAAATATGGCTTTATTATGCATTTAAAAATCTGATGAGGCAAATGTTCATCCTCTTCCATCCTCCTATTGCTTTCCAGAATTGACTTAGTTTTTACTGTTTCTTTGTTGGCCCATTTGTTTACACATTTAGATATTCATTGAGTGGGTCCCCGAGCACTGTGAACGAATCCCTGGCTCTCAGCGAGCTTGTGCTCTGGGAGAGGAAGATAGAATCCCCCAAGTCAGTATGGCGTGGGAAGTTCAGGAGAGGGAGGAGAGGTGCTAGAGGAGCGCGTGCCCTCATCTCCTCTGGAGATCTGGGGAGGGCTTACAGGAGGAAGTGACCTCTAAGCCGAAACCTTAAAGAGAAGAGGGAAGAGTGTTTTGATCTGAGGGAGTTGCGTATGATAAGACCTTAGAGTCAAGAGAGTATGGCCCGTCCATCAAACTGATGAGGTTAGCGGGATTGATCTGTGGTCTGGGGGCTGCCGGTAACGCTGCAGGGTGATGCCGAACCTTCCCGGGCCTGTTGACCTGGTCAAGGAGTTTAGTTCTTAACATAGAACACTGGGAAACATCTGGAGGGAGACTGCCTTAATCAGATTTGTGGTTTAGGAAGATCCCTCTGATCGTAGTGTGGAGACTAGATTGGAACCGGGCAGCACTGGAGGCCAGCCGACCACTTCAGAGAACAGTACAGCAATCCACGTGCGGGCAAGTGCATCTCAACCTGGGATAGAGGTAGTGGAGATGGGGTGGGGGTTTATTTGAGAGACTTTTTAAAAGGCAGGATTGAAAAAACTTGGCAAAATTTATATGGGGTTGAGGAGAGAGGCGGAGTTAAGAAAGACGTCCAGCGTTTTGGTTTGGACGCTTGGGTTGGATCATTTTTCCCTAAATGTAGGAGGCGTGAAGTTCAGTTTTAGACATGATATAGGGAGGCCGTGTAATGCATTGTTGGGCATTGAAACTTATGGGAAACGTTGGGCCTGAAACTTACGAGGAAAATCGACCACTCTGCTTATGTGGATACTTGAGTGGCCATGAGTGTCACCTGATGCTGTGGAACTTCCTCTTGAAGTGGCAAATTATAGGGACTTGATTGTCTTCTGCTTCCACCTTGGGACCTTATCAAGATGGACTAAGTAACATTTTAACATCTCTTCCAATTTGGTGACTGTCTTAATTCTATGAGTATTTTTTGCCAGAAGAAGAGTTACTTGGATATATTATGAACAGTGTAATAATGCTACATGGCATGAGCGTTTTTCCTTTTATAAACTCTTTTATGACTTGAAAAATAGAGCAGGTTAGATTATTCAATAGTCCCTCCAGGCCTGCCTAAAATAGTGCAGTTCTAAAACTCTAAAATTTGGTTTCACATTTAGCCAGTGTAACTTGGCCTCATTGTAGGTAAGATTTTTACTTGCAGTCAGAAAACTTTGAGGACTTGATTTTAGTGGTGTTTGTGGTTTTGACATACTATTTTGTATAGCTGGAACCCTAGGTTTTTTATTGTTGTTCTGTGTGTGTGTGTGTGTGTGTGTGTGTGTGTGTGTGTGTGTGTGTGTATTGGAGAGAGTGTGACAGTGCAAGCTGGGGAGAGGGGCAGAGGGAGAGAGAGAAAGAGAGAGAGACAATAGTAAGCAGGCTTCATGTCCAGCCTGGGGCCTGTCTCATGGCTCCCATGGTTCGTGGCCCTGGGATCATGACCTGAGCTGAAATGAAGTTGCTCAAATGACTGAGCCGCCCAGGTGCCCCAGAACCCTAGGTTTTTGTTTTAAATTTTTTTAATGTTTATTTTTGAAGGAGAGGGAAAGAGTGCAAGTGGGGGAGGGGCAGAGAGAGAGAGAGGGAGAGACACAGAATCTGAGGCAGGCTCCAGGCTCTGAGCTATGATTACAGAGCCCAACGAGGGGCTCAGACTCACAAGTCAGGAGATCATGACCTGAACTGAAGTCAGACACTTAACCAACTTAGCCATCCAGGTGCCCCTGAACCCCAAGTTTTTAAGAACCGTAATGTCTCCTCAGTTGACTCTCTTGGGCAATATTTTCAGTGACTTTTGTAATTTGAACTCTCATCCATCTTCTTTAGTTCATTCACACTGGCCCTCCTCTCTGACCCCCTCCCGCAGAGAACTTGGTGACCTGTTCATTTAAATCCTTCCACTGGGCTTTCAGCAGTGCTTCTTCCTGCGTGGCCAGGTGGTCTTCTGAAGGCATCTAGGGATTCAGGCAGTCTTTCATGACCCAGCAGTTGGGTTGTTAACAATCTGATCAGAGATATAAAGACATAAAAGCTCCAAAGTATAAATTATATTTGGCATAGTTTGTCATGATTAATAATAGAACATTTAAAGGCCTTAATTCGAGATTTTTTTGACTTCTTTATCATTGAATCTTTTATTCGAAAGAGAATGTTTTCATAACATTGAGTTTATTGAATGAATTGAGTAGAAGCTCATCTTGATACAGTATAGATTAAAGAATTTATTTCCAATTTGTGATTTTTCTTTCTTTTTTTTTTCTTTGAAAAGGTTATTGTTTTGTAGCACTGTTCTAGGAATAGAAGTGGTAACTTTTTACTTGCTGCCATTGGTTATTATTATGTGAATAATGCTTCTAGAAGGTGGTCTGGGCTGCTCACACTATTTCTGGGATTGGCCCTGAGCTTGTGCCTACTTGAAGATACACTTGAAAAGTGCTGAGGTCACTTTATTCAAAAAGCAGCTCATGTCTTGAGTACTGAAAGAGATTGCTGCGAATATGAATATCAAAGCCAAGTTCATGATTGAACTATAGCCATATGGTTTGGAATATAAAGGAAAAGTAGTATTAGGTGGTAGAGTTTACCTTTTATTATGCAAAACCACCTAGAGAACTAACCTCTGGGGAGAGGAAAGCGGCGCAGTGGACGTCGTAGCCAGCCGCATCTGCACCTTTCTGCTGCCATGGTGACGGGCATTGTGAACATTACCACTTAAAACTAACTTTTCTCTTTAAGGGCTCCTGAAATTGTGCCAGCTGCCTCCAGGTCCACCCCGACCCCACAGCATAAACCATGCTGTGATGTCACAGCTACCATAGAACTCCAAGGTAGTGTTGGGCTGGCCCATGTGGGCTCAGGTAAGTCCTGGCTTTTTTTTTTACCATTTGGCATTCTTTTCAAAGTTAGTTACCATTATGATTTTTTGTCATTAAAAAAAATAAGGCAAAACTTTGAAAACTGTGCCATATATGGGGGAAAAAAATAAGTCTGTTTTCTAAACATCTATGAGCCAGCTCCATATTCTAGCCAACGGAGTTCCATAGTAGCTGTGAAGTCCCCAGTGAGTTACGACCTGTGGCTTCAAAGTATGTTAAATTCCACTCCTGGCCCAGCTTCTAGAACATGAACTTTTTTTTTTTTTTAAACTCTGTTTGTAATATGTAGTAACTTTCATTTACTTCTAGTATTCGTGTTTTTAAAAGTGTATTAACCCTTCCATCACCTGTAAGTCCACACCACCGCAGAGCTGGCTGTGTATCTGTCAGTTTTGAATGTGAGTGGAAACCATAGGTTAGTTTTATAAAGTTAATCTTCTCAGAGGCCTTCGGCTGTCTTTTCGATGTGCCTTCATAGCATGGAAGAAGAAGGGACGGGACATTTGCTAAATTAGAAACCGTATTACGGGAAAGATGCTCCAGTCCCTCCCAGAGGCAGTGCGGAGGGCAGTGACAGGCAGCGTGGGCAGACCTCTCTGGCTCTACCTCTGCCTGGTCCTTGGTCCACCGGGTGAGACTTCAGCCCTTGGTTTATTTTGCTCTTTTCCTGCCTACCCCCTCTTCTCCCGTCTTCCTCCTTTTCTTTATCTCCTGATGTCAGCGGTGGTAAAAACGTTAGGTGAAGAACTCAGAAGTCTTTTTCTAAGTTTTGTGTATAATCTGATACCCACCCCACCCCCAATAGATTTGGTAGCTAAAACTTTACATGATCTGAGTATGAGCCAGATCCTTTTAAAAACCCTGTTTACAGTGCACACTTCACTATCTGTCAAGAAACTGTCTAAACTTTAATCAGTAGCTGTCCTTGAACAATGTGTCATAACGATAGACCCCAAATTGGGACAGTTCAGTGACAGTCATCTGAAATTTGTGATAAATGTACTCATCCTTGCAGCTGAAAACCCACCAGTAACTGAAGCTGTGAGTTCTTAGTTACGGTTGATGAGAAGAGTGGAATCCTGTGTTCCCGAAACACAGGACAATAAGATATTTTTCTTCAAAATAATACTTTGTGCCTATACTTAAATTTGTGTTTTTCGTGTTCTAGAAGATTTTGAGGATTTTATGCTGTGAAGGGTAGAGAACAAACTCTCTAGTTGCTTCATTCTCGTTTCCTACCCTCCTGGGCTTACTCGGTGCCGGGGAACAGCACACCTTGTCTGGGGGCAGCGGTTGTTTCCGTCTTCGGATTAGGACAGACAGAAGTCTTGGTTTTGTGCGTATGTATGCATGCGCTTTATTGAAATAGACTTGATGTACTGTGCATTTCATTCTGTTTATATTAAAACAACCACGTAATTTGAAGGCTGACTGGGTGACGTTGTAAATCATCATTCCAAAACACACTGTCCCCTTCCCCCTTCTCTGATTATGCTGTTTAGTTTCTAATGACAGAAATCCCCCAGAAACATTAGTGAGGAAATGAATTCTTAAGAATTCCTAAGAGGAGACTCTTTAGACGTCAGCTGCATGGTAGAGCCTGTGAGTGAGAACGTCTCCCCTTCCTGCCGCCGGAAGAGCAGAGCTCCTGGGCGGTCACCTTCGTCTCTGGGGAGCAGGAGTGTGTGCGTGTGCACACGAGCCTACCGTGCAGGGCTTTCTCTCTCTCTTTCCACGTCCCTTGTTCCATCTTCATAGTCCTTGGGTTGCTTTTGGCAGAGTCTAGAACATTCCTTATGTCACATAGAGAAAGTTTATAAATATGTATTTTTATAGGCCGAAGCTTAAAACCTGTGAAAGGTGCGGTGATACTGCAGACCCCGGGAGCAGGGACAGCTTTGCTAGGACTTGAGTGAAAAGTCGTCGCCTTCACAAGGAGGCACCGTGTACACAAAAGGAAATGGAGTGGGGCATGTGTAGTTCTAGAAAGATGAACGACTTTAAATGATTTAAAAGGTCATGAGCTTTCTTTGATTATTTTCATCTGTTCATTAAAACAATTAATTAAAAAATTAAAGCAGGAATTTTAGTTTTTCGTGTACTCAGTAACCATTGATTTGTTTTTATTTCAAGTAGGATTTTCTGGGTCTGTTCTTGAGGCTCGCGCTTTGGAGAAGAGTCACGCCAGTCGCATCGGCGCTCTGCCTCCTGAGGGTGCTTGAGAGCCCCTGCTGTGTTGGGGGGGTTACAGCTGAACGGAGGTGTTTCTATTGAAGAACGTGTTGACCTGCATGGCTGTGAAAATAAAAACTCCTGTAAGAAGGTGTTCTCATTTGATATCATGGATTCTTCACCCTAAAAACGTAGGCTGTGCAGCACAGTGTCCTTTTCTTGGAGAATGGGTCTAGATTTGCAGAAAGGATCTTTGACCACAGAGTCTGAAAACTTTTGAAGCTGGCCCCTTATGGCCCTGAGATGTGATGGCAAAGGACTGTGTTGAGCGTAGGTATCGAGTGTTTGCTGTCTGTTTCTCACATTGCCTAGTAGCGTAGTGCTTTGCATGTCATGGGCACTCAGTGAACGTGGGAATTACCATTTTAAAGATTTGCTAATTTTAATTTTTATTCTTTTAAAATTAATGTGTTTTTTTTTTAAATGTTTATTTTTGAGAGGGGGAGGCGGGGGGGGGGGTAGGGGGAAGAGCAGACAGCAGAGCCTGAGGTGGGGCTCAAACTCACCAACCTTAAGATCATGACCTGAGCTGAAACCAAGAGTTGGCCGTTTAACCAACCAGTGGAGCCACCCAGGCGCCCCACGATTTGCTGTTCTTAATAACTGGGAGGTGTTGGCATTGTACCAGTCTGTTACTCTCCAAGGAATGGCTCCTAGTTCTCTAATTCAATTCGACAATAAAGAAATGCTTTTAAAGAAAATGCTATGAATATTTTTAGCTAGTTTAAGCATTTTACCCAAAAACAAATCTTTCATGATGTGACTTAGGAAACTTAAAATTATTTGTTCCTACAGTCTTGGGGGGGGTGTGTGTAACACTATTTGTGGTAAAATCAAGCTTGCCTACACCTATATTTTTTTTGCCAAGACTATTATTTATTATTCATAGATCTGTACTGCTTAGTAAATAGGATTACCATCTTAACATTAATTTGTGTTAAGATTAGTAACGTGGTTTCATGGGAACAAAGTTCTTTATGATTTGGAATTTGGAAAAAGCGATACTTGGTTTCTCTCTCTATCCCTCGGCTGATTTGTATGTTTTATTTTAGCATATTTTTTGTTCTAATTCCTCTGGTTCAAGTTTTACTGTATTCATAGTTAATGAATGTAAGGAAGACTTGGCTGTGCAAGGTTCTGAAATCAAAATGTTGCTCACTTTAACTTAGATTGAAATGGTTTTAATTGCTCTGAGCTATTTCAAAGCTAACCAGCAATACGGAAGGCTCAGCCCTTGCTTCAGCCGAGGGAACTGCCGCGTGAGGGGCAGGAGGGCCCCGAGCCAACAGGAAGCCCACCCCCGTCTCCTTGCCATCTGCAGAGTCAGGAGCAGAACAGGAGTTTAGTGTCTTCTGTAAAGTTTCATTTCTCATACTGAGATTACTAATCTTTGATCCAGTTAATACATGATGGTTCTAATGATTCCTCTAAACCTCGCCAGACCCTGGAGCCAGTGCGGATGTGAAGGTAAGTACCTAAGTGGGTGGCTCTAGTTCTGGAAGGAGATTAGAGAGGAATACACTAGTTTTCTTTACTATTCTTTAGCACATTACATGTTGTCCCAGGGTCCAGGATCCTAGAGAAACACGTGGAAGGGTTTAGAGTGAATGCAACAGGTTTATGCCTTTTGAAGAAAAATAGATTTAAACTCTTATTCTGTCTCGATGCTTGTTCTAGGGGTTGTAGAAGGTGATCTCGCTGCTATAGAAGCGTACAAGTCCTCCGGAGGGGACATCGCGCGTCAGCTCACTGCGGACGAGGTGCGCTTGCTGAACCGCCCTTCCGCTTTCGATGTCGGCTACACCCTCGTCCACCTCGCCATTCGCTTCCAGAGGCAGGACATGCTGGCGATCCTGCTCACGGAGGTGAGGGCGGCCGTCGTGGTCACACATTGTTTTATAGGAAGGACCTGTGTTCGTTAGTTTTCATTTTTGAGGTAATGTTTTTCTAAACTGTTCTTACGTGTTTTAGATTCTTCTACTCTCTTTATAAGTTCACACTAAACTTGAGACTTCAGCAGCATATAATTCTTAAGGGTGTATCCTTTTAAAACGGGACATTTTGCCACAGTATTTGAATTATCTCTTGGATTAAAAAAAACACTAGGATGTATCTTTCATTCATCCAACTAATATTTATCGAATACCTCCTCCTCTGTGCTGGGCACTGTGCTACAAAGGGATGTGATTGGGAAGACATTGGCTCCTCTGCAGAGTCTCCAGAAAAGTAGAGAAATAAACAGGGCATTCTGCATTGAGTGTGTTGTCACATATATGAATGCCAGGTGCTATGGGAGTACTTGAGAAAGTCTTTTGGGGGATCTCACCGTCTCACGGAGAGCAGGTAACGTTGTGGGGGGGGGGGTCTGAAGGAGAAGTAGGACTTAGCCTCATAAGTGGGTGGAGGAGAGAAGGGAGTTGAGGAAACCGTTTATTTGGAGGCCCTATTAGTGGTGTTTGTGGTGAGTTCAGGAACTGGCAGAGGCGCTCAGCAGGACCGGGACGGTGACTGGGAGCTGAGAAGGGAAGTGCTGCGAAGGGTCTTCTAGGCCAGGGGGTGTGAGGACTGTCCCTAGGGCAGTGAGCAGACGGGCTGTGCAGACGAATGACCAGGCCAGCGTTTTGGCCGCTGCGGCCTGGAGAGCGGAATCTCACGTGGCGAGCACCCCATGGTGCTTTCAAGGGCTCTTCCCCGGGCAGGAGTGGAAACGGCGGTGGAAGGAAGTGAGCCGGTTTGAGAGAGCTGGTGCGTGGGGTCAGGCTCAGGTAGATAGACTGGATGTGGGGAGTGACGGAGAGAGAGGGACCAGGTTGGTTCTGAGCTTTTGGACTTAGATAACTATACAGATGTCGCAAATGATTGCAGATGATTGCAGATGATTCCAAATGCAAATTCAGGATGTGGACCACATTATCTCTTTTAATGATAAGAGAAATGGAGAAAGTGCAGAGAGTCAGATCAGTTGTAGATTCCAATTTTGTCGGCATAGGTCTTCTCTGGTAATGCTTCTGCGTATTTGCATATTCAGATTAGCCAGTATGGATTTGGGAGCCATTATGGACAAAGCCCTGGGAGGGACTAAAGAAGGTTACTAGGAAACAAGATTGAAATGGCTAGCCATTGTTTAGTGTGGTAAGAGTCCAGTGACGCCAGAGGCACCTCATAGACAGGGGAGGGCTTGAGAGCGGCCACGGCGTAGACAAGGGGCAGGCTTACCGCAGACCGGACGGGGAAGGGACAGCTTGAAAAGCAGCAGTGTGATTAGAAGGACCAGCCTTCTGGAACAGGGGACAGAACAGTCAGAGGCAGTTTCTGTAGTATCTGAGGTCTGGCTACGTTGGTGTGTTGTACGTCAGCAGGGCCAGTGTTGGGGGCAGTAGTCGCTGGTGGTGGCAGGAGACTGGATGGAGAGGTCAGCTGTGAGCCAAGGCTCCAGTCCGGAGGGGGTTCCTGGGCTCCCCTCAGGCTGGTAGAGGACTGAGAAAGTTGTAGGGGCTGTCCTGAGTCAGTGGCCTCCTACGAGCAGTCTGGGACAAACGGGGGGGGGGGCGGGGGGGGGCAAGAGGGAGAACCTCAGGGTATTTATTATTTTCTGCCTAACAGGCCACCTCAACTTAGCAGCTGTAGTCCACAAACCGCCGTTTTCTCCCGCAGTTCCTGGGGGTGAGGTGTCCAGGAGCGGCTCAAGTTCTCATGGGCTTACAGTCAGATGTTCAGAATTGCCGTTGTCGAAACGCTTGACGGGACTAGAGGATCTGGTTCCGAGCACGCTCACGTGGCTGCTGGTAGAAGGCTTCTAATCCTTGTCACATGGGCCTCTCCTAGGACGGGGTTCATCCAGAGCTAGTGACCCGAGAGCGCGAGCGCGCGCGCGCCTGTGATCCCAGTGGAAGCTGCAGTGTCTTTAGATACAACCTAATGGGGGGGGGTACCATCCTTTTTGCCATATTCTTTGGGACATAGAGACCAACCCTGGTGCACTGTGGGAGAGGTGGAAGGGGGGTGGATTTCTAGGGAAAGAACAAAATGGGTCGTGGAATTTAGTCTCAGTGGGGTAGCCACTCCAGAGGACGTCATTGAAGGGGCGAGTAGGGAGGTTGGACCTAGGGATGTGTCTGCAGAGAGAGGACAGAGCCAAGAACTTTGAGGATGAGAACAGGGTATTTTTGGGATATGTATGGGGGGGGGGGGTCAGACTCCGTTGGTAGTCTGGTGGAATCTGTGGACTCCTTTTCAAAGTTCTGATTTTAAATGCATAAAATAAAAAAGATCACAAAGGAAATCAGTTATATTGAAGTAGGTTTCCAGAATATTAGATTTTTGCTATATAGGGGAATGCACTTTAAGTCTAGGCAAGCAGTTAGTGAAAATGAAGGATTTAAATTTAAAGAAAATTCTCGTTCAAGTTCACAGGCCCTCCCCAACAAGTTCACGTGCCCTAAGTTAAGAATTACTCGCCTAGAGAGAAAAGGTTGAAGCGGCTAGAAGATGAAGGGCAGGCTTCAGGGTCCGGGGCCGAAGGGCGGGCAGTGGAGGATGCGTGACCTCTCCCGCGCTCGGAGGTCCCCTTACAGTGTTCGAAGTTCTCGTTATGGTTCACGTTGTGTTTGAAGAAACACAGGATCCCAAGTTTTGGAAGGGGCAGAGGGTAGCAGATTGGAATAAGCTATTTGTGAATTTATTTTGGGATCCATTTAAACTGTGACTTGAGAAATTGTTATATTCCGAAAATATATTGATGCTTCGTTTTCTGTAACTGGAGTGTCACATGATGACTGGGTTTGTGGAGTCAAGAGGTAGTAAGAATTTCATTGTAACCGGTAATCCTGACCAATAAAAATACCTGGTGCTTGTGTTGGATATGCAGGGTTTTTGAGACACTGTTCACTTAATAAAAATTACAGCTCATCATCCCCATCTATGTAGATGACATTATGGGTAAAGCTCTGAGTGGCTTGCCGGCAGATCTGCTCCGAGCCCCACGTGTAACTGGAAACCTGCATTTGGGCAGGTTGTCCAGGTCAGAGGTCAGTGGCTGGTGTCTGGCGCCCTCCCTCTCTAGCAGAAACTCACCTCGGATTTCAGAATTCTTTATATGCAGACTTTTCCAGCTCCACAAAAGGCGTGCAGCTTAAGTGTAAAATATATCTCTGCATCTTTTGTCACTGTCCATCATTAAACAGAAAAGGAAGGTCCTAGCCATCTCCTTGTTTAGAAGTTGCCTGTCGAGTGCTCACTAACTACAGCAGTGCTCACGCCATTCCTGTCGGCCTAGACTCTGAATGTCTGCTGTCTCTTCCACACGTAGAGGATACAAATGCTTTTTTAAATATTCAGAATTACAACAAATGGGGAAGGATTTGAGCTCAGTGGGAACTAACCCTTCAGAAATGTCATGCCTCCCTTACTCCGCGTCAAGGTGCTTGAAGTGTTCTTACTTAACCCAGCAGGAGAAGAGTGTGTGTAGCTTCCTCTGTCTCCATGAGCTGGAATTTCCTGTTTTTTAAGAATGCTTTTATTGGGGGCATGATGCCTAGTTTTACTCGGGGTGGTTTTCTGTCCTCCCTCCCTCTCCTAGGATGAACCTTTGTGAACAACACTGTTTTACATAAATATTTATATAAATCTGTATATATTTCCTTGGGAGAAGTTCCTAAGAAGTGAATTTCGTCCTGGGAATTTACTGAAACACACTTCCACTGGTGAGAAAATAGTACCTAATCTATTGTAAAATTAACAAAACAACACCCTGAGTCACTGGGAAGGTTTGGTAATTTCTTTTAAGTACTGTTGTTTTCTGCTTTGGTTAATGTTAAATGAGATGCAGAGGAAAGTTTCTTTTGTATTTAAGGTGTCGCAACAAGCAGCAAAGTGTATTCCTGCAATGGTGTGTCCCGAGCTGACAGAGCAGATCCGGCGAGAGATAGCTGCCTCTCTTCATCAGAGAAAGGGGGACTTTGCTTGCTATTTTCTAACTGACCTTGTAACATTTACGTTGCCAGCAGGTAACTCCAAATTTCAATGTGAAAAGAAATTTTCACTTTATTATAATTTTTTAAATGTGTGAGTGAAATGGTTTCTGTTAGAAAGCAGATAACTTAGCTACTATATGTGCATTTTAGATTACTTTAAGTGACCGCCCTATTTAGACCAGGAGCGACCAGTCCGAGGGCTCCTCGTGAAACTTACGCTTCGGATCTGGTAGGAAGATAGCCGCTGGTAATGACTGGCTTCTGTGTGGGCCTTAGACGTTCCAGAAAGTTCGTTTTACCCATTTATTTTTCTCTTCCATTTCCTTTTAGGATGTATACTTTTTATTTCTTTCTCATGCCTGTCTGTTTTAAAATCACATAGGTAATGGTTATTGGTATTAGGAGATAGGAGTAGAACATGGGCTTTTTAATGAGTGGAGTCATTATTTGGATTCAAGATACTGACATTCTTTTCTAAGTGTCATTATTGTCTTCTTCACTCATTATATTAATTTCCTCTGTGAATCAGCTTCTCATTTTTCCATCCATGACAATTGGAAGTGTCTTCTGAGATCATTTTGTCATTTGGCATTGAGTAGAGCACCAGACACCGAAAGCGTCTAAAATAAAGCTTCCATCTTGATGCTAAGTGTCTTGAGCTGTTCCATAGACATAAACACAGGAGCATTTACAAGTGCTAGGAGGTTATCACTAATCACTAAGACTCTTAAAATCAGATTTCACTTGAAGTGCACTCTATATATTTAAGATTACTCTGGTGATGTTTCGAATTTTACTCTGATTTGAAAATAGCTTAAAAAAATTTTGTAAAGCATTTTCAAGGGTAATTCTTTTTATTGGTGACTGCTCCATTAGTAAGCTGAACAAACCATAGAGAATTTGAGGAGGACGACAAAACCAGGGATCCATGTGCCAGAAATTAGTGCGCCATTCACTTTTATGAGAAGGTTCTGAAGTCTGGAAACAGTAGGCCCGAGCAGAGGTTGAGAGACCAGGGCAGATCAGCATTTGTGTGTCGTCGTCACTGTTTCGTTAACTTGGACATCAGAGAGCCCTGTTCCTTTTTTTCTTTGATTTCATTTTTACTGAGGGATAATTGTCACATATTTGTCAAATATTTAAAGTGGCCATTTTGATTTTGTCCGTGTACACATTGTGAAAGGATCCCCCCCACCATCTAGTTAATTAGCACGCCATCTCACGTTTGTTTATCTGTTTGTGATGAGAACATGTAAGTTCTGTTCTCTTGGCAGATTGCAGGCACACAGCACAGCGTTAATCAGTTACCATGGTGTTTCCTTAGGTCTTGAGCCTTATTCATTTTATAGCTTGGACCTTTTCATATCCTTTTACCAATCTTTATTTTTCTCACTTGCCCCAGCCGCTGGCAACTTCTTTTCTACGCTGTTTCTAGGAGTTTGACTCCCCCCC
>PJEM01005964.1:0-14828 GCA_004023845.1 Helogale parvula
TCTTACGACATACACAAAAATTAACTCAAATGGATTAAAGACTTGAATGTAAGACCTGAAACCATAAGATCCCCAGAAGAAAACTTAGGCAGTGAGCTCCTTGACATTGGTCTTGGTGAGATTTTTCTGGCTCTGACTCCAAAGGCAAGGTAAACAAAAGCAAAAGCAAAGTAGTGGGATGACATCAAACTAAAAAGCTTCTGCACCATGAAGGAAACCATTATCAAAACGAAAAGGCAACCTAGTGAATGGGAAAAGATATTTGTAAATCCCATATCCAACAAGGGGTTAATATCCAAAATATATAAAGTACCCATACAACCTAACAACAACAGAAAACCACCCAATTAACAAATAGGCAGAGGATCTAAAAAGACAGTTTTCCAAAGATGACATACCCATGGCCAACGGGGCCATGCAAAGATGTTCAACATGACTAACGACCAGGGAAATGCGATTCATCACAATGAGCCATTGTCTCACAGCAGTCAGAAGGGTTCTCAAGAAGACAAAAAGATAACAAGTACTGATGAAGATGTAGAGAAAAGGGAACCCTCAGCACACTGCTGGTGGGAATATAAACTGGTGCAGCCACTATGGAAAGAACCTACAGCGGTTCCTCAAAAAGTTAACAATAGAACTACCCTGTGGTCCAGCTATTCCGCTTCTGGGTACTTATCTAAAGAATAGAAAAACACTTATTTGAAAAGAGATGTGCTCCTATGTTCACAGTAGCAGTATTTACAATAGCCAAGAAAAGGAAACAACCCAAGCGTCCACCGATGGATGAAGGGATACAGAGTCTGTGGCACGCACCCAGTGGAATACTATTCAGCCATAAAAGAGAATGAAATCACGCCGTTTCTGACAAGATGGATGAATCCTGAGGGTACTATGTTGAAGTGAAAGAAGTCAGAAGAAGAGAAACAGAATGACTTCGCTCATGTGGAATCTAAAACAAACAAACCAACCAACCAAGATTTCCAGACTGGCCGTTATCAGAAGGGAAGGAGCCTGGGGGTTGGTGGGGGGGACAAAATGAGTGAAGGGGACCACTGTATGGTGATGGGTGGTCACCAAACTTTTGGAAGTGATCACTTTGTAATGCATACAGATGCCAAATTATATTCACCAGATTGTGTTCTTTCCCTTTCCTTTTCTTTTTGGGATCAGGCTTTTTTTACCCACCCCCCATTTTTCCCGGTTGGGAGGGAGAAAGGGAAACAAACCACAAGAGACTCTTAACAACAGAGAACAAACTGAGGGTTGCTGGAGGGAGGTGGGCAGGAGGAGGGGCTGGACGGCTGAGGGGTGTTAAAGAGGGCACTTGGTGGGATGGGGACTGGGTGTCGTAAGCCAGTGGTGAATCACTGAATGCTACTCCTGAAAGCAAGAGTGCACTGTATGTTAACGAAAACATATAAAAATAAATACGTAAATAAAATGAAATTTTAAAAATAGATATCATGATATGTTTGCTTTTGCCATTATCACTGATGTAACTTCTTTAGAAACAATAAAATGCTGTATTATCGGGAACCTTAGAATGACTTCAACCAGAGTTTAAACTTCTAACAAACTATGCTAATTTAAAAATAGAACACACTGATTTGGCCTAACCTATCGATTACAATTTCAAAAAAAAAGAGGTTTTTAGTGGTACAGCCAGAGCAATCCAAGAAGATGAAATGTGGTATCTTTGAAGCTATCAGAGATAGAGAAAAAAGTTCCATGGGCTTTTAACTTTCTTAACTTTTATTTTTTTAAATTAAGGTTCAAACTATTCTCTGAAACCATAAGCATAACATACTGTAATTTTATTTCTGCTGCAACCAGAAAAAATTTGGAATCTCAAAGATCATTAGGCATCAAAGTGCTCTGAGACACTTGCACTTGCTCCTGGGATGGTGACAGGTAGTGAGTGGCCCTCGGGAGGCAGAGGCACCTGAGGCACAAAAGAGGACGGTGGCCAGAGGGCAACAAGAACACCCTTCAAAGGAGGGTTTGGGGGTGCTGGGGGGCTCAGTTGGCTGAGTGTCTGACTTCAGCTCAGGTCATGATCTTGCGGTTGGTGGGTTTGGGTCCCACGTCGGGCTCTGTGCTGACAGCTCACAGCCTGGAGCCTGCTTCAGATTCTGTGTCTCCCTCTCTCTCTGCTCCTCCCCTGCTCATAGTCTATTTCTCTCACTTTCTCAAAAATAAATAAACATAGAAAAAAAAAGGATTGTATCTCTAACTTTTAGGCTACATTTCTCAAAATTAAGGCTGTCACTTTCTCAGCTCAAATTATTGGTTATGCCAAATTTAATAAGTCCATAGAAGAAAGTGGGAGGGAAAATCACCAAATGAGCATCTGTAGTTCAAGGCCACAAGAGAGAAGTAATTTTATAACCAGGCCCATTTCCAATGAATCTGAATACTCACTATCATGATTTGTGACAGGAATGCATTTCCATTATAACCCTCTATGAGACTAGATATTTTTTGAACATCTTTCTTTTTTTAATGTTTGTTTTTGAGAGAGAGAGAGAGAGAAAGGGTGGGGGTTAGGGCAGAGAGAGAGGGAGATAGAATCCCAAGCAGGCTCTGCACTGTCAGCACAAAGCCTGATTCAAGGCTCGAACCCACGAACCCCGAGATCATGACCTGAGCCAAAGTCGGACACTCCTGAACATCTTTTTTTTTTTAAGTTTATTTATTTTTGAGAGAGAGAGAAACAGTGTAAGTGGGGGAGGGGCAGAGGGAGAAGGGGAGAGAGAGAGAATCCCAAGCAGGCTCTGAGCTGCCAGCACAGACCCCAATGTGGGGCTCAAACTCATGAAACTGTGAGATCATCACCTGAGCTGTAACCAAGAGTCCAACGCCTAAGTGACTGAGCCACCCAGATGCCCAGGAATGTCTTTCTTAATTAGAAATTAAGACCTTTTCCTACTATCAAAATGTCACTACATTATAAAGTTGAAAAAGAGAAAGGGGTAAAACACCACCTGTCATCACAACTTCCCAAACTTCTGTAGAATATCAGTATGCACCTTTCTATTTTTTTCTCCATGTGGCTATCTTAATTTTTACATAGTGTGATCTGAGCAGTTATAATAAAAGTCTTGTATTTAGTTAATATTCCAGAATCATTCTCCTGAAACTAGCAGAAACCCAGCACCATCCGTGCAGTGAACCCCACGCCCAATCCCGGAGCTGTAACAGAGCAGCCCCTGCCTCCGCGGAGCTTTAACTCGGCTCCAGAAATGCCTGCACTGCTCGCGGGGTCCAGGTGGGGTGTGTGAGCGGGCCCAGGAGCCCCCCTCGCCAGCAGGCCACCCACACCATGGGTCTGAGGGCCACGGTGAGCCCACGGACGGCCGCCAGCCTCGCTTCCTCCAGGGACTCCTTGGCCACCTCTGGTGCTGAGCCGCGTGACAACTCCCTACCTTGCTATAAGAATCCCAAATTCTTATTACTGGGGAAGTACATTAATCAAACTTCATTCTCAACAGAGGTATTTTTTTAATGTTTTTATTTATTTATTTTGAGAGAGAGAGTGAGAGTGCATGCACGGTGAAGAGGCAGAGTAAGAGGGAGAGAGAGAATCCCAAGCAGGCTCTGCACTGCCGGTGAGGAGCCCAGTGAGGGGCTCCGTCTCACGACCACAAGATCATGACCTGAGCTGAAATCAAAGGACGCTGAACCCACTGAGCCACCCAGGCGGCCCTCAGAAGAGGAATTCTTGACAGAAGGTCACCATCTTCTTTCCAAGTACTTCTAGGAATAAGGAACATACACACTTGCCACACACAATTTCACGTACTTCCAGATAGGCACTAACTGTAAAAAGGCTAGTGAGCTCCAGTTATGTTCCAGGTTCCTCGTGGTTCTGCCTTTGGCTGGTAAACAACATAACCAACAAGAACACACTGACGTGGTGGCGGGAAGCTGCGCTTCCCCTCCCAGCACAGGCCCCGCCCACTCCCCGGCTGGACACTCCCTGGAGTGGGTCCCCTCTGCCATGCTGGCACCACGCTTCTGTCCTACCCCTCCTCAGAGGGCCTACCACTGAGTTGGACCAATCAGCTCCCAAGGGTCTGGGGCAAAGCAGACTGGCATTAGGTGACTGGAGGCCTCCGGAGCAAAGAGGTCATAGACCTGGAGGCCGGTGTGACTCTACGGAGTGTCAAGCCAGCTGGGAAAGCTGGTGTGTGGGAAAAGAGGAAACCAGAAGAAAGAAGAAAAAATACATGGCCCCAAAGAGAGGGAGCCAGAGAGGCTTCCTAGCTTCCTGACAACTAGTTTCCAGCTTTTGCCCTTATCTTGATTTCTAAAAGCCTCCTTCTGATTAAGCTCGCTTGAGTCATTTTCTGTTTCTTGCAACAAAACCATCATTGACTGACTAAGGCTCATCTGTTTCCCGAGCACTCCCTGAGCACCGCCTATATGCAGTGGGCATCTGAGGACAGCCAAGCACTGCAAACAACTTCCTCCCTCAAAAAACTAGAAACTGGCGGATGGGCAAGATTAGAACATAATTAGGGTAAGCAGGTTGGTGATAATCAGGGCTGGCTTCACGGACAGAGAAGTGAATGTAGCTGTGACAGCCAGAAGTTGAGTCCCTTTACCACCACCGACTGCCTGTGTGACCTTATGTTGGTCCCTTTCCCACTCTGAGCCTCTGTTTCTTCATCTAAATGAGAAATCTGAAATGTGACTTTCGAAGTCCACATGTGCTTTTATGATTCCTTAAAAGCAGTGGACTCAACACCTCTTACGTATCCAGTAACAATATTTGTAGAGACCATGTTGGTTGTGGAACGTCTATAAGGCCTGCCCAGAGTTCACAACTTCAGTTAGGAGATGGCACAACGCAAGCGCCACCCTGAAGGCCGCACCCGTGGCTCTGAGTGGTGGAGTCAGGGCGGAAGGAGACCTCCACGCGCTCATCATCCTGAGCAGCCATGTGCAGCCAACAGACTTTGACTGAGGGCAATGTTCTAGAGCCAGACGCTGGCCCCATGTGGTTCTTGAGCACTTGAAGTGGGGCTAGAGTGAGGAGCTAAATTTTGTACTGTATTTAAGGGCAGTTAGTTGACATTTAAGTTTAACCAGCTTCATGTGGCTGGTGGAACTACCAGCACAGGCCTAGAGGTCGAGAGAGAGAACCCGAACACAAGGTGAGTAGCTCTCCAGCAGGGACAAGCATAGAGAAGGAGGGGCTGATTATGTCTGAGAAAAAAGAGGAAGAGACGGTGACCCTGAAGTGGCCTGGATGGAGTAGGAGAGTCTATCAGTGCTGATGTGCAGTACGTTGGGTGTAGAGGGGACAAGAGAGTAAGAGGAGCTTTCTGGGCGAAGGACACCATCCATGAGAAACCATGGCTGCCAGGAGAAACACAGCACACGGTGAGCAGCAAAGCACTGCACAGGGGAGGTGACGCGGTCCCCCGGCTCCCCACCCCACACCCGTCCTTCTCTTCATCCTCACAACAGTAGATATTATATAAGGTAGCGACAGGCGCAGGCGAAATTTAATGTCTCTCAGCCTCCCTTGGGCGATGAGTGGCCCAGGACACAGTTCCAGATAATGAGACCAAGTGGGGCTCTCCTAGAGATTTCTGCAAGAGTCTTGCTCTCCCTTGATATAGAGAGGGATCCCCTCTTTCCTCCTTGTTGCTTCCCTCTTCACTCAGCTGGGAAACGCAGGGGAAGCTGGAGGGGGGGCAGCCATCTTGTGACCATGAGGCATGCAGGAGCATGAAACAGGAGACCAGAAAGGATCCCAGGGCGCTGGTAAGACCATGGAGCCAGTGAACTAGTCTTGCTCTAACATTACCCAGACTACTTTTTTTTTTGTGAGAAAAATCGGTCCCTCCTCAGTTATGCCAGAGTAACAAGACTTCTAAATGACGTTAAATGACACCTAGAGGTAAGGAGCTAAAAAAAAAAAAAAATGCACTTGGCAGGACAGAGAAAACTGGGCAGTAGGAGCTGAGGAGGAACCCCCACCAAGTGAGTGGCAACCCAGGGACTCTGCCGCGGGCCAGTAAAACCTCTGGTCTAACCGTAGGCACCCAGTTCTATGCCGGGACATATGCCAGGTACGACACACTGCAGTGTTAGGAAGCGGGGAAGAGAAGATCCGGAATGTGGTGCATACCGATTTCTCTAGGGGAGAATGAGGAACAGTTTGCAAGCGGTGGCGAAGAAAGACAGCTCTGTTAAGGCACGGACTGTCACCTCTAGCCCCCACAGTCTGCAGCCTGGCAAGGCTGAACAAGCCAACTGCCTCGGTCACCCGCCCTGCCCCCAGCCCCCCGGCCCAAGGCCAGTGCCAGGAAGAAAAAGAAAAACTTCCCCTCAGTAACTGTTTGGGGAAAGGTGACGCTGCAAAAAAAAAAAAAAAAAAAAAAAAAAAAAAAAAAAAAAAAAAAAAAAAATCTAAAACTCGAACTCACTGAGGTAAGACCACAACCTCTCATCACCAGAACTGTCCTCAAGCTAACACACCTGGACAGGAAATGAACTAGGATACTTCAACTTTCTGTGAAAAACCTACTGCTCTCTCAAGGACAAAAATGCACACTTTGGTGCTACGGATGATTTTCAGAATTACAGAAGACCATAACGTAGCGTCTCTAGATCCGTAAGTGAGGTTTAACATCTTGTCAGTATCCATTCCGCAAACACTTTCATTCATGTGAAAGTCATAAAACAAATTTACTTGGGGGAAAACATCCATTTAGAGAGTAGTTTAATGCATCCCTTGGCTTTACCTCAGGATTCTACAAAATCGAGAACTCGCCAAGCTGTCATCCTGGAGCCGCTCGCTCGCGTCCGGTGGGAACGTGCGGCTTTGCCACCTCCAGGAGATACGCGTCCCTTCATCTGAATCCATGAGATGGACAGAAACCATTCGACTAGGAAGACTCTGATTCTATTTTTTGGAAACTACGACACAATAATGCCTCAAGTGGGTGCTGAATTAGGGGCTAACGCTGAATTTGAGTCCTCAGCCTAAGAATGGTTCTTTCACTGATCACACACACAAACTTAAGCAAATATTCCTAAAACTCGCCAGTTCATCACTGGGTTTAAGCGGCTGGATTTAGAACCGACATGGCCTGTGTGATAGCTGCGTGAAGTAAGGGCCGGGGGCACTGTGCCCAGCATCCCTAGCCTCACCTCCCAGATAACGGGCAGAGCCACCTACAGCACAGAGTCCTCGTGACAATTACCAGCGTGGAAGAGTGCAAACGCCACATGCTTAACACACAGCAACGGTAATTATGATGGCTAGTGTTAATATTTGATTACTTTTATTGCAAAAAAAAAGGATCTGTTAGCTGTTTCATAATCTGCCATTGAATGCATTTCTAATTCTCAATCTGCTGTTCATTTCACTAAGAACCACTGAGGGCTTTTTTGGTTGGAGTTTAAAGCCAAAGAGGATGAACCCTTGCCTATCAGCCACCGCGGTGTGAGATTCGGAGGGCTTCAAAGTGTGGTCACTGAACCCGCAAGCATCAGCGTCATCTGGGAACCTGTAAGAACGCAAATTCCCAGGCTCCCCCAAGAATTACATGTCCAGAACCAGGAGCTTGGGAACTAAGCAAGAGCAATGCGTGTTGAGTCCTCCACGGCAATCGTGAGCACCCTCGGTTTGAGAACGGCCAAAGGAAATGCAGTCTTGGGTCAATACCACTAACTTGAGGCCCTCTGATGGCCTTCTTGGGATGGGGAGAGCCACGGGGTCCCTGACAGCGGCTCCCCTGACCCTTCACTTCTCCAGGTGCTTCTGGGGGCAACACCAGAGCGCCCACACCCTCCCGCTCAGCCCGAAGCAGAAGAAAGGCTAACAAGGCCAGGCAGCAGAGAAGCCTAGTCCTGGGGCACCAAATCCCGCTGGCCCCCGCTGGCCTAACAATCCTAATGGTCAGATCACAAGTGACAACTCAACCCCCCCCCCCCCCCGGAGGAGGTGTTCACACTATGTCATGCATAAAAACCCTTTCTTAACATGCATCCACACAGAATCACATCCCTGAATGTTCACAGCAGCACTGTTCCTAAGAGCCTACAGGTGGGGAGAACCCAAATGTCCCTCAACTGGTAAACGGACGAACAAAATGTGGCCCATCCCTACCATGGGACATTAATGGACCATACAAAGGAATGAAGCACTAATATGTACTACAAAAGATGAACCTTGAGAACATGCTAAATGAAGAAAGCCACACACAAAGGACCACAGAGGGTGCGATTCCGTTTATATGACATGTTCCCAACAGGCAGGCCAAGAGACACAGAAAACAGATGAGCAGCTGAGGTTTGAAGGAGGCATGGACGCATGGGAAGTGGCGGCCATGGGCTCCTTTCTGGGTGGACTACAACGTTTTAAAATTAGATTGTGCTAATGGTTGTACAACTCTGTGAGTATAGGATAAAAACAATGAATTGCACACTTCAAATGGGTGAACTGTATAGTACGTGAGTGATATTGCAATAAAGCCATTTTTTAGAAAAAGCAACCCCTTCCTGCCAAATGCGTCCTCAGACCTATGCTGGATGGGAGAGCCATCCAGGTCACATGAGCAAGCCACAGGGTGAACCGCACAATTGTGAGAAGGGCCAAGAGGGTTGTGTGGGAGGCAGGCACCTCGGGTGCAATATCTAAGGAGTCCTCATTCTCAGGACTGTGTAGGTGCAGGATCAGTACCTAGGGGTCCCTGAGAGTGCGTGTCTTCTTTAACTTCTGCACGCAGCGCACCTGCTTGCCTCACCCAGGTCCTATCCTGATTTGAGCCTGCTTCACATTCAGATATGTCTACTGATTTTACTCCCCTAAAACTAGTTTCAAACTTACCATTCCCTTGCTCTATAAATGTCAATGGCTCCCGACCACCTACAGATCAAGACTGAAAGGTGACAAATCAAGATCTTCCACTTTGGACTTTAATCCTGCAGGCACACAGGCACGGGCTCGGGGGTAAGATTGGCCCTAAGGAGGAAATCTCCGCCAGCTCAGGCATGGAGGCAGGGATCAGAGCCAGGCCTTCAGACCCTGAGGCCCCCAGCGCCCAAGCCCTTGGCCTTCTGCCCTGAGCCTTCCTACCAAGCAGCAGAGGCTGAGATGGTATCTCTGAATCGTCAACCACCTCAGCTCCGGGCTTGGCACCAAGTGTTAAGGACAGGTTGTTTAAACACCAATGGTTAATTAGGAAGAGCTCTGTCAGGGCTCACTTAGAATTGTTATCATGCACAGAAATAGGAAACTGAGGCAAAAACTTGCCATTCGCTATGGCTTCCCAGAGTCAGTAATGATATGCCAAGAAGCACAATAAAATGGGGAAAGTTCTAGTAGCTTCAGACTATAGGAATCCATGAACAATCAGATTTCTGGCTTACAATGTTTTATCTTGAACCTGGTCTTTATTCACCACAGAAAAGCAAAGTTATATGGAGAGTAAATTAGGAACTATTTTAAAAAACCATGGGACTCTGGCAATCAGAGACCATTTTTTTTTCTTTTCTTATTTTACCCATGTCCTAAAACCCTGTAGGAAAAGAAAAAAATCTCAATTTCAGAAGGTGGCTCTCCATTCGAATAAGCTGTAAATGAGCAAGGAACATACGTACTGTAGCAAAAACAAGACCAAAAACAAAATCGCAGGGAAGAAGAGGGATTTTTGAGCTTGGAGAGAAATGTAAGCCCATCAAGACACAGGGAACAACACTGCCACCAAGTGGTCATGGCGCCTCAAGTCACCCTCTGCCGTCTAGACCAGTGATAACTGGGACAGCAATCAGATTCCTTTGTGGGGAGTTTTTTTTGTTTGTTTGTTTTTAAGATTTCATGCCCAGGCCCCATAGGCAACTGACTCAGTGAGGCAGAATGCAGATGGCAGGTGCGGCCCATATTTTAAAATCTCCCCAAGTGACTTTGGTGTACATGGTGAAAGCTAAGAACCAGGGATCAAAGCAGAAGTTCATACATGACCTCATATATGACGCTCATATTTTTAGTAAAGTTTTATCTGTAGTCATTCTGCTTACATGATCCATTAAAATTTACTAAAGGTATGTAAGTTATTTAAAATTTGATTATGTACAACACAAATCAGAGTTATACAATAGTTTCTGTTTTTCATGATATAAAGTAATCATTATAAAGGTTCAGATTATATTCCTTAGTCTTAGTTGTTACCATTTACCTCTAACCCAAAAGACTTCAGCTTATCATAAACTAGACACAGCTACAGTCAGCACAAAACCCTTTGAATGTTAGTTTCACGGGACCATTTGCTTATACAATGGGTTTCCAATCAATAAATCTTATCTATGTTAGATGGGCTTTCCTTTGTTCTCTTTTAAACAAGGCATGTAAAGCCTGATTGCTTCTACTGGTGGCCAAATCTGTAAACACACGATATAATCTGAAATGCGTCAATGAAAGGCATCAGACTAACAACAAAATCGTTTCTCAGCACACAGAGGTAAATAAGGATTTTTCCTCTTTCCAGGGTCTCGAGTTGCCTTAAAAACTACTTCTTTAACACCAAAAAATTATCTTTTGTATGACACACAAGAGGGCAAAATTAAGCAGTGTTTCTAATACCAAGTACCCGGTCGGGAGCTGACTTTCTGCATTTTTGCAGGTCTGACAGTCAGGTCAGGGCCCACTGCTAAGCAAACAGACGCCTGCAGTCTCTGAGGCCTGGGGGCCACCCAAGACACAAAGCATCCCTGGAAAATAAGGCGGCAGGAAAGAGGCAGAGCGCCTTGTTCTTGGTTTCATTTGGCGCATATCAAATCCGTCTTACCCCTTTTGGCACATGTTTATCACTGCGTTTTTTCCCCACCTTTCCTTCTCCAGGCAGCACAAACCTCCTCAAAAAATGTCACTGATGACCCAGATTTCCTGGAGGTCTGAGACTCATGGGTGACTCCTTAGGGCATCAGCAGTGACGCAGAGCAGCAGGAAGAGGCACGGGAGCCCCCTTCTAGGTCTGGAAGGTCTGGGCTGGCTTTCCCATGGCTGCTCGTTCGGAGCCCTTGCTACCCATAGTGGACCAGCACCATTAGCATCACCAGAGAGCCTGTTAGGAAGGGAGACCCTCTGGATCCATGTGGCCCCCCAGGACCAGAACCTGTCTCTGTGCAAACTCCCCAGAGTACCCTAAGCACATGAACATTCGAGACCATGTCCGGAGGAAGCCACTCAATACACAGGTTCATTCGTGACTGTGTCTGCGGGAACGAGAGCAGCTCTCCTGCTGTATCTTCAGTTTAGAGCGTGGGAAGGCTCTAAAAACGAGAAGGCTGCCATGCGGACCTCTGAGCCATTCCCCTTGGAACAGTTGTCTGAGCTCGGCCGTGCCCGACAAATTCAGCCCGAACCACTCCCAACTCTCAGCAAGCTTTGCCCTGCAGTGGATTGAACAGCACCCCCACGATACCACGTCTGTACGGACCTTTACAAACTCAGCATCCCACAAACTCCTGCACCAAAGAACTCAGAGCATGAAGGAGGGCGCACGTGTTTTCCTGGGCGTTTCTGGGGCAGTAGCCGTAAGTGGTCACCACAAACTTAAAGCATCACTGAAGGCTTTTGCGTTAAATTTAAGCAACCAGGCAGCTTTCTGTATTCTACTGATGTTTGTTTTTTTACAAAAACATTTGCCTTGCCCAGTCTTCAAGTACAAATTGGTGATTTCCCCACTTACAATTTCCCTTCAGGGCATTCATACACCTGACCTGCCCCTCTGAGGTTCAGGATGGAAACCACCACCCCTCCTTGGCTTTGCTCAAGTCAAGCACGGATTCCTACAAGAAACCCATGGGTCTCTGTTGAATTACAAAAATACAAGTCTGGGATTTGGGAACGTTTGTGCTGGTCCTACTAGACATATGTGAGTACATTTCCAAATAGAAATCAACTGCCTACCTATTCCAGATGGGGCTCCAAAACATAAAATTAAGATTCTTGCAGCCTAATTATTTCACAGAGATTTCGTATATAGACGATGAAATGCTCCTGACCAAATGACGAGCTGCTGTTGCTGGAGACAACATTTCTCCAGTTCTGTCTCCACCTCTGCCCACACGGTCTTTGCAGTTTTCTCTCTTTCAGCACTATAGTTAGTCAGAGCCACATTCCTCGCTCACTAACACCTATCTTCTCCAGATTTTATTAGCCATGTATTAAAAAATTAGAGCCCCAAAGTTAAAGGAAATTCTATTTCCACTTCCCCTGTATCCTTACCACTATGCGAGCGGTTGTTAAATTACTGGTGCTTTATTAGTATTTTGTAAGTGGGATGAAATAGGTGGCACAATACAACTGCCTCACTTTTTCAGCTCAAAAAAAAAAAGGCTCAAGGATTTCCTGTCTAACTGAAGTTCGCACTGCCAGAATATAAAAACAAAACAGTCATAGGTGGTCACTCCAAGCATCTGAAACATTTTACACAGTTCTGGGGTCCCTGCAAACACGTTTATGTTCGCCATGCCCAAGTCAGGGAACGAGCTCAGAGAGGCCACCCCTGACAGCCAGGCTGCCCACGGGTCCAGCCCCCAGGGAAAGGCAGGCACAGAAGCCACAAGCCACCTCTAGCAACACACACTCTGCGGGGGGACAGTCTGGCCAAAGCAGCGACCTTGGGGCTGTAAGGTGTCTGGAGATCTGGAGAAGTCCCAGGTACAAGGGAACGCACAGAGAGCCACAGTGTGGGTCCAAGCAGAAAGCGGTGGCATCTGTGTGCCCTAAAGCTGGGGAGCAGACAGTGGCAAGAGACGAAGATGCCTTATTTGGGAGAAGAAAACTCACAGACATATATTGAGAAATCCCTCTCCCCCCCCTGCACGCTCGAGTCCCAATATGGACATGGAGGAAGAGACAGCTGACCAAAGGCAAGTCCACACGTTAAAAGACTCAGAAACATGTGGCTGCCTGGCCGACAGGGGGACCCGTAGACAGACAGAATAAAGCCAGGTGCCTGCAGGGGAGCTCCTGGGGGGAAGGAGCTCCCGGAGAAGAGGCACACCCCGGAGCGATACTGTGCTTCTCTGGCCGCAGCCGGACTTGTGTGCAGTCCACAGCATGAGCTTCGGAGCAGAGATCCATGTCCTCTAGTCCTGCCTCTGTCACCCACTAGCTCTGTGGTTTGGGGAAAGTGATTTAAGCCACTTCAAGCCTCTGCTCCCTCATCTGTGAAACGGGTGTAATAAAAATGCCAACCTTCATAAGGTTGACTGGAAAGGAAATAATTCCTATAAAGCACCTGCCATGGTAACAGCATTAAGTGATTATTATTATGCCAACCCAGAGTGCTAAATGCTTCTGTTCTCTTCTCTATTCCCCTCTCATACAGAGTACCTACAATACAACCCCAAAATTCATGCAGTATTTAATTCTATACAAAGAACATAAAGGACATGTTCCTACAGAGGAGGAACGGAGAGAGAAGGAAGAAATCACTAATGAACACGTAAGTTTGTAAAAATCTGAGCCATTTACTTGCCTTCCTTTAAAAGTCATCAAACCCCCAAGGACTAGAGAAATCATAAGTGACGGCCAGAGCATGGTAGGAGGAGGTAAGTGCTGTGGGAAAGTCAGGATAAGGAGGTGAGGAATGTCTGGTGGTAGCAGGGGAGGGTGCAATTCAAAGCACAGTGGCCAGAAGAGGCCTTGTTGTAAAGGAAATGTTAAGAATGATCTGAAGCAGGTGAGGGGGCGAATCATGAGGATGTCAGGGAAGAGCATTTCAGGCTGAGGAACAGCCATGCAAAGTCCTCAGGGGGAGCATGTGTGGCAAGAGAAGCCACACAGAAGGGCCACAGAAGCCCCCATCAGCACAAACAGGTGGGCGATGGGTCCCAGTGCTCACCTGCACACATGGGGGCCTCCCCGGACCCTTCCTGCAGGAGTCGACGGGGGACGGACAGTAGCTCCGTAGCTGGGGCCCAAGGGAAGACCCGGTGAGGAGTCTGGACAGGGCGGGCAGGAGCAGGGTCTACGCAGGGCTCTGCTGTGTTCAGCACTTAAAGGCACAGAGGCATGGCCCGTCAACTTCACATTGGTCTCCACAACATACTCATCGCTAGCATCAAGCTTCAAAACCAGCCCGAAAGGAGGGCCTGAGGGGCTCAGTCGGCAGCCTGGCAGTTCTGAGCCCACTTCAGAATCTCTGTCCTGCTCTCTGCCTCTCCCCAACTTACACACAGGCTCTCTCTCTCTCTCTCTCTCCCTCTCTCAAAAAAAAAATAAAATAAAACAGAAGAAGAAAAAAGAAACCAATAAAATCCCAAAAAGGCTGGCCAAAATCGATGCTCTAGCATTTCACAGGTACAAGGTGCTTGGGAAATAGCTTTCTTAAAAAACCTCTTTCGAGCGCACACTGCAATCAGCCCAAGTTTTAAGTAACAGCTAACGCTCCAAGGACGGGATCTAGTGAGAGCCAGGAATGTGAGTTAATTACTCGGAGCAGGCACAGATTATGAAGGGGAGGCCACACTGAGAAAACACTGAGTGGCCACTCAGAGGCAGCGGCGCAGGGGAGGGCCTGGCTGGCAGCGGGGGGCCCCGGGTGGGCGCAGGGCCCCGCAGCAGGGGCAGCGTGTGCTCTGAGGCCTGGGCCTGGGCTGGAGGGGACTCAGCAGACACCTGTGCGAGCGTGAAGAACGATGGCTTTGGGGCCGGGGAAGAGCTGGAGAGGAAGCGGTGGTCTCCACGACCCCCTACCATCTGAAGAACAGGAAGTCCAAGCATGTTGTGTGGCTTTGGAGACCAGGGACGGAAGGAAGGGAGCCAGATGTGGCTCAATCCAGGTTCATCTGAAAAT